>JAFVLL020034304.1:0-37175 GCA_021397915.2 Tor tambroides
GATTAAGGGGTAAGGAGGGCAGCGAGAGTGTAGGATGTAATAGGATGAAGAACATTTGCTCTTTCACGTGAGAAAATGATGAGTGAAGCACGAGGAAAAGCAGAAACGAAGGTAGTGTGTGAGGTGTGTGACTATAACAATATGTCATAGCTGATTGTTCAGGTCATCGAGCACCATCTGTGCACAGTAAAGGTTATTACTGGGGTGTGTGTGTGTTTTTCTACTATGTGAACTTCTCAGTACTTTTTCTGCAACTTCACATCTGTTTCTCATGCTCATACACAAGGCTGGTTAAATAGATAGTTTACCCAAAAATTAAATTTTGCTGTTAATTTACTTACCCTCAGGCCATCCAAGATGTAGGTGACCTTTTTTTTTTATTCAGTAAAACAGTCAAGAACAACCTTAGCTGAAACCCCCCAGAAGAACCAGTTTGCGGTAAAGAATTGGATTTCCTAGTTTGCTATGGATTACAGATAATAATGTAAATAATACACAGTTTCTTGCAGAGGCCGATCGTTTGCTTCATAAAACCTGAGGGTGAGTAAATTAACAGCAAATTTGAAATTTGAGCAAAAAAGTATGCAACACAGTGTGTCCAACATGAGCCATTATTCTTTTCACGAGCAAGTTTCCTCCCACTTCAACTTTTCATCATCGGTGGATATCTTCCTAATATGGAGGTAAGAAAAATGTTTGTGTTTGGCATTAGAAGCTTTTAAAATGTATTTTGTGATCATTTGTAGATGGTTGAGGGGCATTTTACACACATGCGTGGTAGCCAGAAAACTGCCTCACAAATGCCATTAACGCTGCACGATTTCAGCGCTGGGAACCTATTTTAGCAAGCTTTTTTGGTTTCTGTTGTTAGATTTATTGTTAGTGCAATCACTTTTAATTAATCATTGACACGTTGTTTCATATGAGGAAATTCATTCACCACTTCTCTCTCTCACTGAAAATGAACAGAGCTCACAGTGACACGTACTGTGTAAAATGCCCTGAGATGTTAACATTATCTCTGACACTTACGTTTTTTGGCTTTCTAGCTAACATTAGCTTGCTATACTCGTTATGTGTATAAATAACGTGTCTTTATTTACACTCTTGTAGCTCTGAATGGAAGACGCCACTGAATCACTTGGGTCAGAGAAACTTCATCTCATCGACCCTCACCATTACTTGTATGCTGATGAAAATACGTAAATAAAAATGATTAAGATGATGTCGAATACCACTTTTTTTTTTTTTAAATTCAAAGTTCAAACTTGATTAGCCATTAACTGTTTAGGAAATTTTCACTTAAGCAACATTGTTAATGATTAAATGACTATATTTTGATTGTTTACTTTTCTGAATTTTGATTTTTTTTTAATGTAAATTTAGCAGGTTTAATAAATTCTATATAAACTACATGAGTTTTTTGTGTTATTGCGTACAAATTTTGTTCACATGGATTAAAAATAACATACTTGACACAAATTTTGTGTCTATAACACATTAGTTTGGAAAAAAAATTTCAACACACTTTGTGTCAGCAGGGTTAACACACTGGTTGAGTTAAAATTAACACAAAATATCTTGTCCTTATCTAGACACAATGGTGTGGTAAGAAACAACAGGTTGTGCTTTTTTCAACACATCTGTTTTAAGAGTAATTGAATTAGCTAGGATTTAAAAATATATTTTATGTTCCACAGTAAAAAGAAGGTCATACAGTTTTGGAATGGCATGAGGGAGTCAATGATGTGAGAATTTTTAGGGCGGGGTAACTTATTTTTTTTTAAAACAGTGTTTACAATGATTCTTGAAGTCTCAAGATCTTTAACTCTAGCCAGTGTTTTCAGCAGTTGTGCATTGCTGAATCTATGCCGCAGCCCCATCCATGGCAAAAGAAGTCAGTGTTGTCCAATTCATGATCAAAAATCTTTGAACTGGTTTTTTTTTAGTGCATCAAAATCATACAGTGCAACCAGTCAAGTCTGATTCGCAAACAAATGACTCTTAAGTTTGTCCTTTTACCAAAATGGACATTATAAATGAAATAAAACCAAATGAATCAGAATCAAATCTTGTGAATCAGAATGAAATTTAAAATGGATGTGTATAAATACCCAGCCTTAGAATTTTTAAATCTTGTGAACTATTCAGTTTTTGGGTTTCACTGACTAACATGCATACCTGCATACACCAGACCATTGGAAAATGGTAACAGGAATTTGCACAAATAAATGGCCAATTTCAATGTCAGAATGGCAAATTTTGCTGAAAGGTGACGGCTTCACGGGTATGAACTTATGCTCTTCCAAGGACCATCATCTTGTTTCAGGCCATTCCACTAAAGATGTTCACTGAATTTGTCTGGCTGTGTGTCTTTGTCTTCTTGGATGTACCTGAGCTTCGTGCTTGACTGAAATTAAATTTGACAATGGCTTGGTTCACGTGTTCTTCGTTTGTAGTGGCCACTGCCAGACACTTGCACTCTCATCTACAATGCACATTCAGTCCGTGGGTTCAGTAAAGCCCCCTCTGACCCGTCCCACCTGTCTGCTCCAAACACTCATCTCAACAAGATTAGAAACATGGAAAATTGCAGTGTCATGTCTTGAAATTCAAATCCGGTTTCTTTCATGTCAGCTTCATTTGGATGCAAGTAGCTTTTGATAAGGTCACAACCCAGATTCCAGATTTTTAGAAACTGTTTTAAATCAGAAAAGCAGAAAGACAAGCAATGACATCATGCTAAGCTTCTCTGTGTCGTACAGCTTACCCTTCTTGCAGCCGCTAATCGGTCACCATTATCTGTAATACCTTAATGGAGAATCCATAGTAGCTGGGGTGGGGGGGAGGGGGGTTGAGTCAGAAGTAAGCTAAAGAACAACATTGATTTTTATTTTGGTGAGTGGTTAATTTGCTGTTTTGTCTGTTAGTGTTCCTTCACTGATTAACTCCTAATGAAGGCTTCTGTTAACAGATTCACTGTCCAGTTTATCACTTCAGACAGTGACGTATCTGTTTTGAGCTGCAGGCTTACAGCTAGAGGCGCTGTGTGTCGTTTTAAAATGCGGTTTATATCTTTTTCTGTTTGATCATTGTGGTGTGATTATTTTGGTTGAACGCATCTCATCTGCTGTCTGATTGTATACATATGTGAACAAAAGATTTCTTTAGTGTTGTTCCCTGACTTGTGCTATTGAGACACTAGTAGAATTAACTCGCAGATGGCCTCTGATGAGCTCTCTATTTCTAAGCCCAGCTTATAACAAGATCCATAGCAGACCTTGTGTGAACTTTTATACTGTTTGTTGTGTATGTTTGTTACTTTTCCCCTGTGTCCCCATATACATAATTCAGTTTGCAGTGTGAGTATAAATAAGTGCCGGACCGGACTCCTTCTCAAACAGATCAAAATATGGTCACAGATGTTTTGAGCAGATAGATGTTTAGAAAGGTTGCCAACCATGATTGTACCATCCTTTTGGGTGAGTATGGGGGATCTGTCTGTCTTTAGTTACATAAGTTAGTGGCTAGATGATATTACTTTTCGCACGTTAACCGCCTGTCATATCTTTAATTTCCTGGTAAAATATAATTTTGATTAATTTTGATTAATTATTACATGGTTGCAATGAAAATAAACCAGCTAAATTGATTCTCGTCAAAAAAAATATCAGAAATCATTCTAATGCTGATTTGGTGCTCAAGAAACATTTGTGATTATTATCAATGTTGAAAGCTGATGTGTCTGAATATTTTTGTGAAAATTGCGTCTTTTTTTTAGGGTTCTTTGATGAATAAAAAATCAAAATGAACAGTATTTATTTGAAAATATTTTGCAACAATTTACTGTCACTTTTGATTAATTGTATGCATATTTGCTGAATAAAATGTTAACTACAATTTTTTAAAAACTGAGGTTTAAACCAATATAACATTTGGTTGCTTGTTGATAGTGTCGTAATTAAATGGAAAATGAAATTACATTGGACCCAATGCTAGGTACACTTGGTCACATTTTTAACCAATGTAGTTCATCCAGAAAGCGATTTAAAGGACATCTACTCTGACTTTTTGTCAGCACTTTAAATGAAGACAGACATAATCACAGAAACGAATGTGGTAGCTCTTTCTTTTCCTCTGTCTCCTCTTTGACATGTGCTGTCACGGCAGTGGGTGAAGAGCCCCGCGGTGGAGTTTGTGCCCTGCTTGCGCCGCCTAGCTAGAGATGTTTTGAAAAGACCCGTCTCTCATAATGGACATCAGAGGGGAATTCTTCACCATATACCACACTGAGGAACAGAAGTGATGTTCTTTAATGTTCAATAGAATTATACTCTGGTTTTATATTTCTTGGGCCTGCAGTCCTGTGTTGTATTTTATGCCAGGTCATTAAACTCTTATCTGAGCGCTGAGCCTCTCTCTCACTTACTAGCTCTCTGCAGTCAGCAATGGCAAGCCAGTTTAGCATTTTTTTTTCCCTGTACTTTAACTACCAAATCTTTTTGTTACTATTACATATTTTTTTTTAATGAATACTAATTTAGTTATTTTTAATTTTCACTAGTTACTATACATTCGATAATAGTACTTATTCTGATCGCGACTGTAAATTATTCAGTGAGTCACTGGTAAATATTAATTACATACTAGATCTTATTAGCTTGTTATCACTCACTGTCCTAATAGTAATTGTAAAATAATAGTGATGTGTTCACATATCAGCTCACTTATGACTAGTATATTTTCCAGTTGTTATTGGGACTTAGTTACTACTATTCCAATAGTTTTTCATAGATACTGGACATGTACATAAGAGATGTATATACATCTCAGTTTGTTAGTAATATATATTTTATTATAATTGGTTTTTAAATTGTCATATCTATTGTTTAGTCAGAATGGCTGCTTTATGGTTTAGTTAAAAATCATTTAAAATGTTTAAAAATGAAATTTATATATAACTGGTGTTGCTACTAAGAAAAGCACAGTAGATACTAGTAACTGTTTGAATAGTTAATCATAACTTATCAATGAATACTAGAAGGCTACTAATGACATTACTAGTAAAATACTAATACTACTAGTAAAACTAAAGTAGCAACCAATAAAATACATGAGGAGCGCAGGGCACAAAGCAACATGGGGTTAGTTGTAACACACGTGGTTTAAATATTTCCACACATGCTAGCATAATCAAATTTACAAATTTACAATCAAATTTATTTACTAGTTACCATATCAGCATTATATAGAGAAAAAAAGTTCGCCAAAATTCAAAAATCTTTTCAAGATATCGCTGAACATTTATTTTACCATAGTAAAATTATATTTCTGGCTTAGGTAAATTTTTCATCTCAGTTCTTATTACTCATTTAAAATGAGACAAATCTGCTATTATTTTAATCTCCAATCTGTTATTTATCAGTTTAGATTATTTTTTTAATGCTTCATTAACTAGCAGAAAACACTAACCGGTTTTAAATTCCAGTTGCACAGATGGGGTACGTTGTAACACTGCGTTACAATGTGTCCTGCTGTGCTATTCTGACATGAGCGATGTAATTCACACTAATTACTTTAATAAATTTAATGAGATTTTCACAATTTGAGAAAGTCAAAAAGTGTTACTTTGTGCCCCGCTCTCCCCTACTAATTAGAAGTAGTTGATATGTGAAGCTGAGATCCCCATGAATTTAATGGCAAACATCATATGTAATGAATAAGTACTACAGGTTAACTGAATATTGTCTTTCTGTAGTTATTAAAAATAAGTACTATTAACCTACAATAGATAGTAGTTAAGTGAATGAATGTTAAAACGGCTTGCCATACTCAGCCTGCATTCAAACAAGGTGGCACTATAGCTGAACATCCAGTTCACCGACCGCGCATGCCTCTTCCTTGCGCTGACCGGACGCGAAGGTGCCTATTTTTTTCCTCCCCTCCATCATCATCATCATCATCCATCTCTCTTTCTCAGGAGATGATGCTCGGCTCAGGCACACCTGCTTTTCACCTCTCGGCTCAGGCTTAAGTGTCATTCCTCCCGGTTTTCCGCCAACCTTCGCTGCGGTATTCAGACAGAGCTGCCTCAATCAGAGAAGCACTGCCTCAAACAGAGCTGTCTGTGTCGGCGGTTGATCCTCCTCTTTATTTTCCTCTTCCTCCTCCCTGCTCTCGGTGAGGGCTGCCGGGGATGGAAGCCCGCGCTGGTCGCATCTTCATGGACTCGCTCTTGACGGCTGTTCTCATTCGCGCTGTATCTCAGAGGTGCTGACTGGAAAAACATGCCGTTGAAATGGAAAAGCGGTTCGCCCGTCAGCTGGAAATTTCCCGTGCCCGTCCTTAAAACGTCCAGGTCCTCTCCACTCTCGCCAGCATACATGTAAGTAGCTGTAAAATTAACGCGTCGAAGTGCGTGCGTGCGTGTGTGCGTTTTAAAATGTGACCGTCAGTAACTGAAGGCGCGTGAGTGTGTTTATATTCCGTCTTTACTCGTTCATTAAGGATGCTGCTGCTGTGCTTGTTTCGGGGTCGGTGTCGCCTCCCTTCGTTTCTCTGTAACCTAATTGTGAACGTTTAGAGGGGTCTTGAGACCCATTTTATAACGTTTAGCGTGCTTCCGCGCACTGCCTAGTTTTCTCTTCGCTCTCTGAATCCTTCGCACGGCTCTGTTTATGAGTTCTAGTAAGCACCGGGCCGCGATAACAGCCGGCGAAGCAGTCTTTTGTCCTGGCGTGTCGTGCGCCCTGGATTCGAGCGCTAGTGTTGTTGTGGTGGTGGGTGGGGGCCCGGTGGGCTGCTAGAGGATGCAGCACTGATGCTAGGTGATACACGGAACATGACCGCTAGCGCTTCCGCTCGCCACGGTTAATACACCAATGCACGACTAACTTCAAATGTGTACTAGAAAAGCAGCAGCGTGTCTTTAACATGATCTTCTGTGGATCACTGCGCACTAGAGTAATGTACACTCAGTTGAAACGAACCCATTAGGAAAACCTTTTATTATTGTAAAGATAATTATCAAATCCCAAATTATTATTGTTTTCTTTAGCCTACTCCTGTGGCTTTTTTCCCAAACGGCATCCAGCCAGTGCATCATCAAACCCTAATGTAATGAGACACATTAATATAAAATGGGGTTTCAACCTTTTTGTCAACAACCATGTAAATAAAGGCATTTTAATGGATTAAATGTTTTTTGTATATCACGTTCAGGAGTCTTCTATAGGTCTATCATAAACGAATGTAAAAATGTAGCATTTTCAAGTCCTTTTCACATTGCATTTTGTTTTAAAGCTGCTACAGAAAATGCATGTTTCAAATGTTACAATCAAAAAGCCAGATGTGACTGATTCAAAGGATGAAATTTTGTACTAATGAAGGGGAGCCCATCCTCTGGCAACAAAGTAATGTCCTTATGTAGTTAGATAAAGTCATGTATTCAGTTAAACAGACAAAATTATGCTATCGTTCTACAAGTTGAGGCAATGATTATAGCTTGTGATCGTAAGGATAATATTTGGCCATTTTGAAAGTCTATCCGATCCTATTATGATCTATATATTTACTCTGACTCTTATACCATTATCTGATAAGAATGTACTGCAGTTTATTTTCTTTTTATTTATTTTAGATCTTAATTTTTCTCAGGCGCAAAGTTGAAACCATGACCCGCTGTTTGCGTGAGCGATTTGAGTTAACTGTGAAGCGAGAGTTTAAAACGCTGGTCTGTCTTGCTAATCATAGGCTATATCTGTCTTCGTTTGAAAGTGGTTTTGCTAGTTCAATTCAATTCAAGTTAAAGGCTAGATCTGAGAAAATGCTTTAGTTGTCTCTTTTGTTTTGATAATAGTTTCTTTCTCCTGTCGGTCTGTATTTCTGTCTTTCTTAGTCTCTCTAGCCATAACTCTATTGTGCATATACAGTCCTCCTAAATTTCTCCTTTAGAATCAATAAACTGTGTTTATGTATATGTGTCTGTATCTTCTCAGATTTAAGGTTTGGGGTTGTGGATTACAGTGTTGAGTTTCCGACCCTGCTGTTGCCCCTCCCAGTCAAACCTTGCCCAGTAAAAACAAAGTCTATTTTTACTGCTTTGGCTGTGTGTTGTGTGTGATTACAGGGTGAGCTGTGGTCTCTGTATTTCTTAATGGGAGGAGAGATGCCTCTTGGACACATGAATCATTCTCTTTTTGTGTGAGTGTGTGTTGAGACAGAAAATTTTGAACAGGATGTTTTTGCCAGCTGCTAAAAAAAATAAAACTAGTGAGAGTTTGCACATTCACGCAAAGGATAAACTATGAAGTTTCAATAGTCGTTTAATTCTAAGAGAATAGAGAAGTCCACGTCACAACTATAACGACACAGAGGAACAATATAATATGAATCTTTCAGAATTATTTTTTTCCAGCTGATGATCAATATACATTGACATCCAATCAGAATCACACAACTTAATGAGCTTGAGAATTTAAATCGGCAGATGACATAACTGCAGCGCACACTTTTAATACACAGAACATTATCATTAGGGCTGCACTATTGATCAAAATAAAATTGCAATGTGGCTTTGTGTGTTTTTTTCAAACGGCAAAGGCTGCGATTTAATTAGATAAATATGCGCTGTGTTAAGAGTGAAGCGTGGCACTGTGTTTTTACTTGTGAGCAGCTAACTCATTTTTCGACAGCATCTGCAGCGTCTCAAAGCAGCTTGATTTGCAGTAAATGCTGCTCCACACAAACTAAACTCTCCTCATCTGCTCTGAGTTTGGGTCACTTTAACATGCATTGAAGAGGGTAACATACATCAACCATCTTCCCATACTTGTAATGAGAACCGCTTATCAATGAAAGAGATGAATAAAATGAATAAAAACCTTGAAAATGAATAAATTAGGACAGCTATAAATTTTACAATTATACTAGTATTGTAATTTTACGGTTGTTTTACAGTGTTATTTTTCTTATACTGATTTTTTCCTTATTGTACCATGAAATAGTAATAGTAAAATGTCTTATTTTGATTTTATTTAGAAATTTTCATATGCTGTCTTTGGTAAAAGTAGTAAAAATTATTTATTTATTTATATTTTATTTTGGCCAAATTGTGCAGCTCTACAAGCAGGCACATCAAAACTGGAATTTGTTTTTAATCGCAACTGCAATTAGATTTTTTTCCCCCTTCTAAATTATGTAGCCCTAAAAAAATATATATATTTATTTATAGTCATTGTTATAGCTAATATTGTTGGTGAGAATGGCCTTTGAGGTTTGTTTTTTTTTTTTTTTTTTTTTTAAGAAAAAAAAAGACATGCGTGTCGTTCCAGTGGACTATATTGAAGTTAAAATGCATGTGGTGTTAGGAAGGTGAGGATTCATTTAGTTGAGTGTAGTCCTGAAGTGTTACCTCACCTCTAAATATACCTGCTGCCTGTAGTGAGGATTTCACGCTTGGTAGGGCAAGGGAGAGGTGTCCATATGCAATAAAATACTTGCACAATAAATTGCAAACTATTTTAAGTGGACAGAGCATGCATAACCACAAAACTCAAACACACAGTTCAAAGAACACATTCAAGGAAAAAAAAAAAAGAACTTTCTTATATTTGTGACTTGAAGGATTCTTGGGCTTCAGCTTAAAAGTGTGATAAGGAGTGACAGCCGGAGAGCTTCTGCCGCAGGGGGGAAGAGAATGACGCACACATGGGTGTGTGTTTGTGTGTCACAGGTGAAGACGGTAGACAGTCATGACAGATCTAAAGACCTGCTCATCTGCTGCTAAAAGGACCTTGTCCTTGACCTCGGTACACATTATGATGATGAAAGTTTAACCTGAAATTTTTGGTATCAGGGTTGTCCAAGAAATTCAGGGTGTTTGTTTTGCTGCCAGCACTTGTCTCATATGCTTTAGTCTCCTGTGAAGACAGTGTCAAACCCACAGAAACGTCGGCATGAACAGACAGAATTTTGTCCTTTTCACATTCACTTTTCACGTTGAATTCTGTCTGTTTCCGCTTTTCATTTCTACCTTGTGATCTCAGATGAAAGGGTGGGATTAGGGCTGCAGCTAATGATTATTTTTATTGTCGACTAATCTATCGATTATTTTTTCAATTAGTCGACTAATCTATCGATTATTTTTCAATTAATTTATTTAATATTTTCTTATCAGTTGATGAATTCTTTAGTTAAACTATCAATAAATAATAACAGTAACTTCTGCTCTTAATCTTTTAATATTTTATTCAAACGTTTTCTCATAATTAACTTTACAAAAAATAAATAACAAGAAAGAAAATAACAAGAAAAATAATACCAAGAAAAGAGAGAAAAAGAAATAATAACAATAAATAATTAATAAAAATATAAAAATGAAAGAAAGAAAATAACAATAAAAACAAAAGAAGAAAAGAGAAAAAATAACAATAATAAGAAAAAAAAAGAACGAAAAAGAAAGCAAGGAAGCAAGAAAGAAATAATAAGAAAGAAAGAAAGAAAGAAAGAAAGAAAGAAAGAAAGAAAGAAAGGGCAGTGATACAATACAATCAATAGAAATGCGCATTATGGCTGCATTCACAGTTACTGTTTGGGACAGACAGCAGTTGCTTACAGGTTAGAGACTTGAAATGTTTTATTTATTCAGAAGATTAAAACATCTGTTTGAATACAAATTTGTATGAATGAACAGCTGAAGTCACAACCGCATTCAGGACAATAGCGACAGAATCAAAAATGGCGTCGTAACACCGGGAAGTTTTATCACAGTTGACAGCCCGTTTTTAAATAAATGAGCCCAGTCGAGGCTTGTCCTATCCATCACACAGTTAAACAACTAACAGTGACTTTAAATGCTTTGTTAGCGAGGGCAGAGAGCGCGTTTGGAGCGCGCGTCGCGCGATCGCGCCCACGGCACTGACTTCAGCTCCAGTGGATCTTAAGATGAACGCCAATCATTTCTCCGTCTCTGTGAGTGCATTAAACCCGTCATGATTATATAGGCAACTCGATGTCCCGTGCTGTTCCGTTCATTCAGCGCAGCTTTGAATGCGAGAATGCGGTTGTGAATCCTGACAATGTAAAGGCGTCAGTTCGGCTATATATATGCGGTTATGACGGTCGTATAATAATAAAATGTTATATGAACGCAACTCTATGAAGTGATGTTGCCATACTAGCCTTTACCTTCGGCTCTAGAGTCTTGTTTTGTGTTAAACATGGCAGAAAAAGAGTCTTAAGTAGGGATAACTGCAGGCTCGCGCAATGGGCGTGGCTAAAGGTGCGATGCGTCGACGCATTCCATGCTAATCGACGTATTTTCATAATCGACGTAATCGATGACGTCGACGAATCGCTGCAGCCCTAGGTGGGATGTATCAGACTTCTTGCTGCCACAGATTGAGAGAAGGCTGCTTTATTCATTTTTGTTTTTTTTTTGTTGTTGTTGTTGTTTTGTTTTTTTGTACACTAACTTTCAGTCAAAATTCTGTTTGGAGGAGGCCACCAGCTGTTTCTCTAGCATGCTTTATGTCTGGTTTTGGGCTTCTTTTTTTATCTTTTCAAGATAAAAGCTATTTCAAATATAATTTTAAAAAAAAATGACATTGAAGATCAGTTTCTTCCACACTGAACTGAAAGTAGGGATGGAGTCCTGTATGCTGAGTGTATTCAGTGCACATAGTTTTACTGTCCAATCCAAAGAATTAATATTTATATTATTTCAGTACATAAGATTTTCATAGGATTTTGCTTGCAATTTTTTTACAGTTGTTAAACCATCTGTACACACTCTGAATGTTTCTGAATGTTATAGGGCATCACAAAGTATCAATACTAGTATTATCAATTCCATGTTGTGATTTAAATAATTTTCAAGACATACTAAACATTCAGACACTTGGGTATAATTTTTTTTATTTTTTTTTTTCCAAAATGTGTGCATTTGTTTTTTTTTAGGAAAAAACAAAATCTTTTACCTGTAATTGAAAGTTTGTTTTCTGACGGGTGTTGAGGTCTGTTTTGAGTAATAACATAGTGGTACAGCTTACAGTTCTAGTGTATATTTATCACAGACAGCCTTTGGTTAGCTGTTTTGATTATGTGACATCACCAGCTCCCCCGTGCCACACAGTATGACATGTGAGCAGGGTCCAAATTTAACTTTCTGCCACACCTGTCAGCAGTGGTTGAACTGAGAAAATTTACTGATCATGAATATTTCTACTGGCTATGAAACTCTATTAGGTATTATTGAAGAAGTGACAATGATATCAGTGGCATTATATATACCGCAGATCAAAAGTTTGAGGTCAGTAACATTTTAATTAATACTTTTGTTCAACAAGAATGCATTAAATTGATCAAAAGTGACCATAAAGTCATTCGTTACAAAGGATATAGCGATAAAAGCATATATGTTTCAAATAAATGCTGTTTTTTATTCATCAATGAATAGAAATTTCTTTATATTCATCTATTCATCAACTTTCTATTCATGAAATCTTTCTCCTGAAGAAAAATAAAATCACCGTTTCCACAAAGATATTAAGCAGCACAACTGATTTCTGAAGGATCATGTGACACTGATGTCCGGAGTAATGATGCTGAAAATTCAGCAGCCAATCAAAGGAATAAATAACACTTTGAAATATATTCAACTAGAAAACATTTATTGCAAATTATAATACGCATTTATAATATTATTGATTTTACTGTATTTTTGATCAAATAAATACAGCCTTGGTGTGCATAAAAGACTTCTTTAAAATAAATAAATAAAAATCATACTGACTTCAAATTTAATGCTTTGAATGTGTGTGCCAAACAGTATAGGTCACTGTGTCACTCTTATAAGAGATGAGACAGTTACTAATGAAACTGCACATCACAATGTGCTGTTTGTCTCACATGTAAGGAAAAAAGTAAAATAAATAAAAAATATTGTCATGGGAAGAAAGAAAAAAAAATGCAACCTATTGTTTCATAACTGTTAGGTAATGTTTATGGCATACAATTTCCTTGTTATTGGAGTTTAAGTTCATTTTGGACCCTGCAGTTCTTAATAAAGCTACCAGCCAATTGGTGAGTAACTCTCAATCCCAAAGCCAATTTTTACTTTCATTTGGCACTTGGTAAGTGTTAATTTTGGGCGCTGCATGTGAGCATGTGATTTGTATTAATGGGATTATATTGAATAAGTCAGTTCTGCAGTAGCGTGTTGTTTCAGTAAAAGTCAAACTCGTGTTCTTGCCAATCAGGAGATGTAAAGTTTCATTCCCTAGGATTTCTTAAGGTTGTTGTACTCCTACACCTTCACTGCTGGCTCTGAGTGTCATCCAAAAAAACGAACTAATGTGACATGCACACCATACATAATTTCAAAACCATATTCATCATGTAATGAGTCTACACTTCCTCTGACGTTAACCTGGCGGAAGAGAGAAGGCAGCTGATTTGTCACATTTTCTCTTTCTGACCTACCATCACTCTTTTTGTATGTATCCATCTTTTATTCATTCACAATGGTTTAATCAGTATGCATCAGAGAGGAAATGCAGGAATACAATTTTCACCTCAAGATCACCTCAGATGGGGGAGGAGGTTGAAGAAGAGGGTTGGACAGAGGAAGAAATGGGATAGAAAAAGGAGATGAGGAGAGAATGAGATTGGAGTAGGAAAGAGATATAGGTGTTGTGAAGGTTGAGGATGTTTGGTAAGAAGAAAATGTGTGAAGGTGAAGTGGAGGAATGGAAATGAAAGATATAGTGCAAAATATGAAGGAGAAAAAATGGAGAAAGCATGGTCCTCTCAGTACTTGCTTCTTTTTAGCTTTAGTTTACTGTGAGCTTTATTGAAATTCAATTAGCATTGTGTTTTTGAGTAGTGTTTTCAAATGTTATGTGCAAATGCAGTAATGCTACTATATTTTCTCATATCTTCTCAGTCTGTTTATTTCCTAAGTTTGTAATATTTATAAATCCCTATTTTATAATCTCGATTCACTCACTCTTTACATAAATTCACAAAAACTGAAGAGATGATCGTTTCTGATTCTGATTGTAAAATAGATGCAGAACTTCTGCAGCAGATGGCTTGTGTTCATCTCCCTGCATGTGTGATAAAAATAAAGCGTAGCTCCTTTGAACCCAGTTTAAGGTCGGAACAATTCATAATTGCAGCAGCTGGACATCCCTGAGTGGTCACGTGATTACATAAAAACAGCACCATGTGCTCCATTGAGTTGGGCCTCATTTATACCAAAGCCATGCTGCAAATGCTGATGCAATTTGCAAATAATAAGCGTATTGTTTCATTAAAAAAATAATTAGAGTTACAGACGCAGATTTAAGTCATATTGATGAAGAAATGGTGAGCAGCCCTTGGTCAAGTACAGAGCGGATACTCTGAAGTTCAACTGTAATTAGCATCATATAAGCTTGTGTTTGAATCAAAGATTTGCCACCACAGTTGGATAACAGACCTTTTGTTTTCATGCTAACTTCAAAAAGGAGGCAAAGAGATGGATACTGCTTGTTTCTCTCAATAACTAATGGAAACAACATAACACATTATGTTACTACAGAAAGGTCTGTACAACATTATGGGAGTGGAAAAACAAGCTCAAACAAACACGCTGGGCACGCTTCAGCACACATTCATCTGTAAGGGGCCTTTATGTGCAATGTAAAACGGCAGATGTGAGATCCTTGTTTATAGTTTGGGGAAATTAAGTGAAAAATGTTGAGCCGCAGGGATCTCCGTTTTTCCCACTTGGGTACGTTGTGAGGTTGTTTTTGTTTATTGCATGACATTTGTGCTCTGTGGTACTATTTAGTAATTGTGACTTCAGCTGTGTTTACACTGATCTGAAATCAGCCTTACCGTTCTGTCATCTCAGTCGTTCACAGGTGTCTGAAATATTCCATAAGGGCTGATTTAAATATTAAGTTGATTTTTATTTATTAATGTACGATTTAGTTGAGCCATTTTTCCCCTAATGATATAAGAACATTTATATGGCATAAATATATATGGCATACTTTGATTTATTTACATAATTTCTCAATTAAAATTTAAAAATTATCTATAAAATTAAATCACTTCATCTTTTATCATGTAATATGCATTGTTAGGCCTAGAATAGAATATTAGAAAAATACATCACGTACTGTATATAAAACAAAAGGCTTTATGAAGAAATAAAAAAAAACCTTCCAGCAAGGATGCATTAAATTAATCAAACATGTTTTTTTTATTTACTTTTATTAAAAAATTTTCAACAATATACAATAATATATAACACATTATTTTACACTATGGCTAATTAGCCTTAGGACTTTATGATGGGGGTCACTTATTTGGGGATGTTTTTAAAAAATCTTGTTAATTTTGACATTCACTATTTTTGATACTGCTTCCAATGGAGAGCGTTTTATGAATTTGACTACAAAAATAAAGCATTGTTCTTGAGAATATTTCACTTTAAAAATGTATTTTCTGTAGCACCATCCTCTTCATGTGCATCATTTGAACTGTTTTATTTTTTCCTCCCCAATTTTGAACAGAAATGTCTGTCTTGTAGCCTGATGTGCTCGTTTGAGCTCGTTGTTTCATGCTTAATCTGTCAGTATCTGAGCTCTTCATCAGAGTCAGCTGTCTCTGTATCATCACCCTTTCAATCAACACTCCAATCTCCTCGTTATATGGGGGATAAATCTGTTTGTGTGTGTCACCGAGCGAATCTGAGTCGCCATGTGAGTCACGCATACCCTGGCATGAAATCGGGAAGATTTTTCTGGAATTTCAATGTGCATTAAAACAAAAAAAATTAACCCCACGTTTCTGCCTACAAATTACTCGGTCCTGCATGCACTTTCACACCAGTAGTGTGAAGCCACACACACGCTCCTACACTAGATGATAAAATAATGAGTGGCACGTTAGTCACGTTATTCATCGACAAAATGACGTCAGTGATGTTTAATCAGACGTTCATTCACTTAGAAAAGTAGTCCCACCTCAAATTCAACTTCAGCAAGGACACATTACATTGATCAAAAGTGACTGTAAACACATTTACATTGTTACAAAAAATTCTGTTCAAATAAATGCTGTTTCCTTGAACTTTCTATTCAAAAGGCTAAAAGACTGTGTTTCCTGTCTTTATCACCTGAGGGGAGAGTTGACATGATATCCTGAGGTAATTGACAACATGACGTGGAGACAGTTGAAAGAGCTTAAGCTGTTCCTGGAAAATTCCTGTAACCCTTTCCTTTAATCAATAAATCGACACCTTGAATCTTGCATTGCACCAGTTTGAACATCAAAACTTAAAGTCTTGATTCTGATGTTCCTCTAACAGCAGGTATATGTTCCCTCCCTCAAGCCTTTTGTCCTAGATTTAAAGTCGTCCTTCACTATAATGTCTTTTTAGGAAGAACACTCTAGAAAGGGCACAACAGAATGCCAGTTATATTTAGCTGTGAAACACATTTTATAATATCAAAACCCATCATATCTCTCTCTCTCTCTCTCTCTCTTTTCACCCATTTGCTAATGTTTGATGTGTCATTATCAGACAGACCTCAGGTGGGTTTCTAATTCTCCTCTCTAAGGAGTGAATGCCCAGGGTGACTGAACTGATTTGCAGAGATATGATCTGAATCAGGAGAAAAAGAGAGCAGAAATGTGTGTTTGTGTGTGTGCGCACTCAAATCCTAATTAACAGGCAGGGATCTGGTCCAGGAGAGTTAAAAAGGATGTTGGTTAATCAAAGCAGAATATGTCGAGGTGTGTGTGTGTGTGTGTGTGTGTGTGTGTGTGTGTGACAGGCCAGCTGTTCTCCTGTCTCGTTCAGCTCTGTTCTTCCTGTTCTCCATAATACAGAATTATTAAAGAATGCTGTTAAGCTAATGCTCTTTTGCTTGCCCTTGTCTCTCTCTTTTACTCTTTCTGCATTACCGCCTTTAATCTCATTCTATCCCCTCTTCACTAAACATCTCTCGTTGTGTTGTGGATGGTTAGTGCGTAGTGTGAGTTTATATATGTCTGCTTTTAGTTTTTAGATCATTAAACCCATCTTTCTTTGGTGGATAAAGGTTTGTGAGTGTCTTTGTCGTGTCTCATCTCGATTGCATCAGCAGAGTCTGTTGTGTGCGGTATGCTTTGCCATTTCATATCAAGTTGTCTTCATCAAGCCGATTTGCTTCACTACAATCATCATCATTTAATTTATCGCTCATTTAGAGGCTCAGATCAATCTAAACTGCTTGATTGAATGAAAACCCTCCATGATTTCTCGCTCTCTTGTTCTTGAGTTTGTCGATTGACACTTGTCATTTCAGTTTGTGCTGTGTGTGTTTGCATGTTTTCTGGGAATGTGTGTGTATTTAGTGATGCTATATCTCTCGTTGTTTTTGGCAGCCACCAGCACTCGTTTGTGGTGTGGACCACCCACTCTCTGCTTGCTGCATCTCCAACCTATCACCTGACAGGGTAATGCACCAATCAGCTGCCTGTGCTTTGTGTCATGTGACTGTGCCTGCCATCTTTGGCTTCTTTCACTTTTTTTAAACCTCCTTTCATTTGACCAACTTCTCATTGTCTAGTAGTGACTCCCTGACCTGCTTGACCCTTCCTCTAGAGCTCAGTTGAACTGGGAATCATCTATGTTCATTCATCACCATTGTATGTTGATACTTTGGTCATGATACAGCACATATTATCATTCTTGGTTGCAAAAGAGTGCAACAGTGCCCATCTACTTTTTTGGTGCTGGACTGTGTGATCTTAGGGGTTAGGCACTAAAAAGTTTATATACAAAATCTCTGATTGGTGGAGATTTCTTCACAGAATTATAGGTAATGTAGTTTCCAATAGTCAATGCTTTGAAATGGAAAACAAGTGCTACCAGTGTATTGTTTCTGTATCGTGACATTAGTATCACAGTACTGTTTTTGTTTCGTTTTGTTAACCCATACCTCCAGAATTTGTGCTACAGCATGATTGATCCCAAAACCCCTGACCCACATTCCTTTCATCCAAGACAGTGTAAATCCAGATGAAAGGGTGATGCGTCCTGGTTGGATATCCTGGTTAGATATCCTTGTTAAAACCATGAAGCCTGAAGCTGTGAGGGGAAGAAGTAGATATCATAGCGCTGTGTTGATCATTGAAGTCCTGTCCCGAGGCCTCATTCATAAAACTTTAGAAGCTTTAGAGGCCATCTTTGCTTAGCCGCAGAGTAACAGTAAGTGCTTATTATGAGGCCTTTTTAATTATTCATCATTTTATATGCTTACAGGGTCCAAAATTAACACTCGCCAAGCACCAATTGCGAAAACAAATTAGCTTCAGTAAGTAAATAAAACTCAGCCAGTTGGACGGCTACTTTATTAGGAACTGTAGCATCAGAAGGTTTCAATTAAACTGCAAGAACAATAGTATGACTATTCAATGATGAAAGTGATATTAGTGTTGTGAATTTGATTGTCAAAGACAGCTGTGCCTTTATGTAAGTGTAAAATTGCCATCAAACTTTATCTTGGATTTGTCCTCTCTAGAACCTAAAATATGGTGAATTATATAGTATCTATAAAAAGTATTCACACCCCTCCATTGGATGTTGTGTGTTTATCTCTGGCTTTATTTTGAGGTTGTTGTTTTCCTGTAGAATAAATCCTCCATCACAGGTATCTTGTAGACTCTCAGGTTTTCCTTTAGGATTACTCTGTATTTTACTGTATTCCTTTTACCCTCTCAAGCCTTCTAGGTGTGCAGAGAATCATCTCTCATGTAGGATGCCGCAACCACACTGTTTTTCTGAGTCAGTTTAATGGTTGTGCCAAACATGCTGTTTAGTATGATAGCCAAAAAACTATTTTACTCTCATCAGACCACAGATCCTTCTTCCAGCTGTCCTCAGTGTCTCACCACATCCTGGCAAACTGTAGCAGAAATGTCATGTGACATTTTTCAACAGTGGCTTTCTCTTTGCCACTCTGTGCTAAAGCACCTGGGCAAGCACTGAAGCTTGTAACTCCTTCAGAGCTGTCATTGGTCTCTAGGTGGTCTCCCTCAGCGGTCTCTTTCTTACACTCATTTTAACCGTACTCCAGTAGATATTCACTGGCTTGGAAAGATTCTTGTGTCCATCCCTTGACTTGTGCTTTTCAGTGAGCTGCTGGGAGTGGTTTGGAAATGTTCTCAGGTCTACCATTCAAACACTACCATTCAAAAGTTTGGGGTCAGTCTTTTTTTTTTTTCTTTTTTTTTTATATCAAATAAGTCAAAAATACCAAAGCTGCATTTATTTGATCAAACATACTAAAAATAGTAATATTGTGAAATATTATTGCAGTTTAAAATAACTGTTTTCTATTCACCTTAAAATCTAATGTTTTTCTGTGATGGCAAAGCTGAATTTTCAGCTGTCATTAATTCAGTCTTCAGTGTCACATAATCCTACAGAATTTATTCTAATATGCTGATTTGTTAACATTTGGAAGCATTTCTTCTTATCAATGTTCAAAACAGTTGTTCTGCTTAATATTTTTGTGGAAACTATGATTATTTTTTAGGTCTCTTTAAACAGAAGGATCAAAAGAAATCAAAATCTTTTGTAAACTCTAAAATGCCTATCACTTTTGATCAGTTTAATGCATGCTTGCTGAATAAAAGTATTAATTTCCTTTAAAAAAAACATACTGATCCCAAACTTTCAAACAGTCTTGTATGTAGGAGTGGGAGAAAAAATCGATTCACCTAACGATCGCGATTCTTTTTAAAACGATTTAAAAAATCGATTGGTTTACCTCAGAATCGATTTTTATTTCATTATTTTATTTTTCCTAAGAGGTGGTTGGGAGAAGTTAGCGCTTTGTAATTCCAACAGAGTGAGAATTGTATAGATGTGTTCGACTTGGAGCAGCAGCGCGCAGACGATTAGCTTATAACATCAAAGTACCGCGAGAGCAATTCAAAGCATCGTTCTGCTTGCGCGGTGCCGCTGCATTAGATGACGTCATATACGTTTAAAGCCGGCGCGAGAAAGTAAAACCATGATGGAGGCAGACGATCAAACCTAAACTAAACATGACTGACTAAACATGACTAAAACGCTATGCAAAGTAACATAGCGCTTTATTTTATTTCAGAAAGTATTTTTTCTGCTCATTTTGTTGAACATTTGACTATTATATTCAAGTTTAGGGTTTTGGTACTTTAAAGTTTCATGGTTCAAGGTACTTTACATATACACTGTATGTTATATGCTCCTGAAATAAAAGTTTAGGAAGATGTGATGCATTGTTTTTGTTAATATGACTCATCATATACAGTCTCTTTTAAGGGTATAATCAACTATTTTCCATTGTCTAGTCTTTAATAAGCAAACAAAAATCACAATAAATTGTAATATCAAATCGCAGTAGTGACTGCTTTTAATTGTGACAGTCTGTATATTAAGTGTATCATTCAGCTTTTTCCGATGGTCTAGTATCGAATCGAGAGGTAGGTGTATCGTGCCATCCTTGCTTGTATGTTTTAAAGCACTATAGTTCAGTGTTGTAAAATGCATGTGAAACGTTTCTCTCATGACACAAATGTGAGGAGCAAAATCGCAATGTCAAATTTTTGTGACCAGTGCCACTTTTCTGAGATTGAAACCGACATCTCGTATGCGATGCTACCAGTGACACAATGTCATGTGCTATTTGTCACAAATATATTAAATATACACTTCGGTTACATCAGAAAGAGAAGGAAGAAATCAAAAGAGATAAATGTCTCTCTGGTTTTATTCCTCTGTTATTTAGAGCAGTGGTTGATCTTAAAATGTTCTGACTGTTTGACCATTAGGCTTAAAAAAGGCCAAGCAAGCTGACGCAACATCTGACGAAATATAGACCAATTTAATTGGGTGTCACGATGCTTTTCTTTATACATGTGCCCTAAAAAGTAAGGAATAACATGGCCAAACAGGAAAAAAAAAATCAAATCTTTTATTAGTCAACTGGCAAAGCAAGATTTCTCATGAATATTAGTTTTAGGTTCTTTACAGTAAAAGACCTATCGTTTCTGAGATCTTTGACCTCATGTTTGCTATGTAACATTGTTTTAAACTGTGTAATAGTGGGAAACAGCCATTCTATATGTGCTTTGTGTTGTGAACATTCAGTTGTGTATATATGTGTCTGTGCGATGTATTTATCGTTTGAGGAGGGTTTCTGTGCTGTACTCATTGAAGAATCAGGAGGCACCACATCTGTTTCAATTTTAATGAATCAATATTGTGTTTGCAGTCAAAACAGGTTTGGTCTTTTCACACAGTTCTGTCTGTACCCATCTTGTACACGTTATTTCTGCATATGAACCTTTCTTCTTTCTCTTCTTTCTCTGATGGGCAGATCACTGGTGGAAGATGATGATGCTCAGATGATGAAGGTGTCGCTGGGATGCAGTGAAATGGGGCTCTCCTCCCACTTGCAGGCCTCAAAAACAGGAAACACACGCTTCTTTACCAGCAACACACACAGCTCTGTGGTTTTACAGGTAAGTGTGTGTGATTACATACGTCTCTTACTAAATGTCAGGGTGGGTATGTGGGGTGTCACCATCTGCCATCACACGTGAGAGTTTGTGTGTGTGTGTTTGGAAGAGACTGTGAAGGTCATCTCTGCTGTTACTGGCTTTAGTTCACACATAAAGATGATAATATTATGATCATCATCCTCATTGGTGGTGGGCTCAGTCCTGCCTGAGGTCCATGAGAACATTCATTAGCACCTACCTGCGGGTCACCTGACAAGTGTCAGCATGTGCTTATGTGGGAACAAAGGTGAGAATTTAATTGGAATTTGCTAGTGAGTCATTGCAGACAGATCAATAAGTGAAGGTCACCTGATTCCCTTTGTTTGTGTGCATCTGTTCATATTTATTTAACCCTCTGATGCATGTTGTCCTTTCAGTGAACCATTTTTATATAATATGTAGGATTAAAACTAAGTGAGCCATTGTAATAATGGCCATATTTCTAATATTGATTATAATACTAAATGATATCCAGTGTACAAACTGCGGCACTATCAGAACATTTTTGATAAACCATACACTCCTCTTCACATGCTTAGACTGGTCTGTGGGAAAAATTACCTTTCAAAAGTTTGGAGTCAGTAAGATTTTTATTTATTTCCAAAAGCATCTTTTTTACAAAACATGTTGCTTTTTTGCTGTATTATTTATCAAATAAATGCAGCCTTGGTGAGATTTTTCAAAAACAATGAAAAATCTTATCGACCCTGAACTTTTGTACAGTAGTGTAGGTTCCCTGTTTGTTTACCTGGATAAGAATGCATGTATGTGCGCGTACACACAAACAAATTCATGTATTGTGTGATTTCTAGATGTCATCACCTGATCAGCATTCAGGCTGAAATCAGCAACTGTTGTGAGAGGAGGCGAATTGTGTTTATATGAACTTCAAATTGCAGTTTATTAAGATTGAATCAGTTTGTTAAATCAAATACCATAGATAAACAATATTTGAAAGAAGCTGAAGTTGAAGACGGCCGATCTGAGATGATGACTTGATTTCAGTTTAAATCTGTCACATGTCACACGTGTCCTAAAGCACAGCAGCCCTCATCACCCTACAATATCACTAACTGCTGGAAAAATGATTTGATTCCAGTGATTTGTTGGGAAACAGCACTCGGTTCATTTGACGGGATGTTTATCCCCGGGCTATGTGTGTTCTCACGCACCGAACATACACAGAATGAGAGTTTTAGCTGAGGAACCAGGTTTAGTGTGTGTTTTAGCATATGTTTTGTATTGTACATCCATTTCTTTTGTTAAAAAAAAAAAATCTGTAAAACGAGCATAGTTCATCTATTTAGACCTTTTCTATTTTTATTTCTTTTTTTAATTTTAATATTGTCAACCTAATATTAATGTAAAAGTATTATTTTTAAAATATTATTTTAATATAAATTATTCTACAGTGACACAATAAACATGTATAACCTACACACAGTGTTTGTAAATGTAGACGCCTCAACACAGAATGCTTTTACTGTCATATTAGATGCAGCAAAAGCATAGTGTTGTCATCTTCTACACATTTTAGACATTTAGCAGACGCTTTTATCCAAAGCGACTTACGGATGAGGCACATCACAAGCAAAGCTTTTAGTTTTAGATTTTGTGTCAGACGCTGATGTTATGAGGCAGGTAAAGACAGCCAGTTGGCTTTTCCACGTTTATCGAGGCATGTCTGTTAAACTCCAGCTCAGAGGGTGTAGCAGAGTGTTTGGTGCTTAAAAAGCTTATGTGTAATTTCGGTAAGTGCAGCACTGATTGGATTGTGCCTTATTTCATGTCCTATCACATGCTTGGCATTTGCTTTTGCACATGCTGCTGTATTGAGCCTGACACAGCGGCTCGGAGAGCGTGCGTGTGAGTGGACGATGGCTCTGTCCTGTTAATTATGGCTCGTCTGTGCCGTGGGAGTCCATTTCTGCTGCAGTCCCCTCATGCATCTGACCTCCTGTTCATTAATTAACCCCACAATCTTTTATTCAGAAATGACGCTCATGGGACACATAGTAATGATACAGCTCCTTAACATTCACACTCTGTTTTCATGGGTGATAATAACAGATGCTTTAGTGTTTTGTTGTTTTTTTTCCTCAAGACCATTTCGGTCATTCTCTTTCCTCCTTCTCAGTGAATTCATTAAGTGCATTACAGAAATGCTCGTCAGTCCTCTCAGTTCCTCTGTGTTTTATTTTCTTCTCTCTGTCTCTCAGGGTTTTGACCAGTTGAGAATAGAGGGCCTGCTGTGTGATGTCACGTTGGTGGCGGGAGATGGGGATGAGGCGTTTCCTGTTCACCGAGCCATGATGGCCTCCTCCAGCGACTACTTTAAAGCCATGTTTACAGGTGAGCGAGAGAACAAGACATGGGATAAAAAAGGATTAGGTGAGGTGAAGCCAAGTTTCCAGATGAGGAAGGGATAAAGGAAGGAAGAAGAAGAAAAACAGGTGTTTTGGGACAGAGAGGTCAAAATTTGACAGAAGAAAGACTCCAGTTAAGTTAGTAATGAACAGCTATACTGGATAGTTTTTGTTTGTGTTTAGTACACTCCCTTTAAATCATCTTTTGCTTTTTTTTTTGTTAACCCATTTAGGCCTAAAACGCCTTAAACGTCATAAAGGTAAACACACACAGATGTGTGATCAGGTTTTAATGGGTTAATCATGTAAATATCAGTAACATGTCAGTCTCATTTAGTCACACCAGAGACTTTCGCTCAGAGCTCAGAATGTTCCTGATTCTCCCTCCATTCACCCCTCCCTCACTCGCCCTCTCTCTCTCAGAAGCACACTCTGTTTCTTGGGAGGAAAGAACAAAGCAAGAGAGGTGAAAAAAGATAAGAAAGCAAGGGATTTGCTTGGGGTTATTTGGGAAACATGTTCAGAGATAATCTGTTCGATGGAAAGGACTTCATTTCATTATTTGAATTGAGTTCAGCTATTCCCTAAATAATTATGCCATTTAATACTGCACACTACCAAACCCTGGATGAGTTTGTAACACTTATGAGAGAGCACTAAAACAATTATAAAGAAGCAGTGTGTCCAGGGAATCCTCTTTCTGCAGGCTTACACCATTTCCTAACTAGAGCTGGGGGAAAATCGGTTTATCGATGCATCACGGTTCTGAATCATTCCACAAAAACTGATTCAGAGTTTAATTTCTAAACCACGGTGGTTCAAATGATTTAGGCCAGTAAGAATGAATATGTTCATTATAAATATGTTTAATTGTCTATTTACTTATTTAATGAGGGACAGTACACATTAATAATACATAACATGTATTATTAATGTGTATTGGGTATTATTAAACCGTAGTCCTTTGGAAGGTTGATGTTTATGACGATATATTCTACAAAATATTCTCTTAACACACAAAGAATTAAGAAACTCCAAAATCTTTACAAATAGTTACAAATAATACAATTTTGATACAACAGTACACACATTTTCAGCTTTCTAGAGAAACCACAAGTACCTGTAATATATATAATATAAACAGCAAAAAATAACTGGCCAAAGGGAAAAGAAAAAAGTATTTATAATGTTACAAAAGATTTCTATTTTAAAAATAGAAACACAAAAATATTAAGTAATGACTGCTGATAATTCAGCTTTGCCATCACAAGAATTTTAATTAAATTAAATATTAAAATAGATTTTTTTATTTATTTTTTTTCTTCACAATAATATTGTTTTACTCAATTTTTTGATTAAATAAATACAGCCTCGGTGAGTCATGTCTTTAATTTCAGAAAAATTAAAATCACAAGATGTGAATGCTGTGAAATGAGATGTAAATACATCCACAACACTTATTCAGGTTTTATGGATAACCTATGCGTTTTAATAGCTTGTTCATAACAGGCTCCATGTAAATTTTTGTCCTAACTAGTAAAGATATTTTGTTGATTGCATGGTTTCTATTTCTACAACATCATGGCCGGTAGCCCATCAAATCGAATTGTTCCGAAATTCAGCTTCTAATAATCATTAAGTATCTTCTGATTAGCTGTGATTGTCAGAGCATGCATTTTGCATTCTGCGCAAACACACTAATGGTGTTTGGTTGTGTATGTAATGTGTATATAGCTGAGAAATGTGCTGTATCAGTTTAGCTAATAATAGGTCAGTAGTATTTATAAGCCCATCAAAGTCCTGCTCACACATGTGTGCCATGAGCGTTTCAGCACTGCAAGACTTCTATAATTCCTGTCTGTTACTTTCTTTCATTCTCCCCTTGTATTCTACTTATCCCTTTTGCTCTTGTTCTCTCTCGCTTTCCTTCTCTCTTTCTCCATCTCTGCATCGTTGAGAAATCACATCTGAACTAATGAAAGTGGTTTGATTTATTTCAAACGTGGCTCTTGAATAAGTGGCTCATTATCATGGTAAAGAGAATTGGTGACAGCTTGCAGTGAGACTCACTTATCTTCTCTCTTATTTCCTCTTTCTCTCGTTCTCCTTATTGTTTCTGTCACTCTCCCCTCTCTGCCTTTGATCCACTCATTTGCAACGTTTTTTGGCAATCCCTCCCCCATTTTTTTTCCCCCTTTCTCTTCATCTGCTTTTCAAATTTTTTTATATATGTTTTGCTTGAATATTTCTTTGCACTGATTTTCCCTTGCTTTCATCTCCTCCCTCCATCATCTTTTCCTCTCTTTCTCTCTTTTTTTTTCCTCAGGTGGAATGAAAGAGCAGGATTTGATGTGTATAAAGCTGCATGGTGTGAATCGAATAGGGCTAAAGAAGATTATAGACTTCATTTACACCGCCAAGCTCTCTCTCAACATGGAGAACCTACAGGACACCCTAGAGGCTGCTAGCTTTCTCCAGATCCTGCCTGTCCTTGACTTCTGCAAAGTCTTTCTCATTTCTGGGGTAGGACACTGTTCAAACCATTTCAAATGAGAATGCTTTAATGTACTTTGTGGCATTAACACAC
This sequence comes from Tor tambroides, assembly GCA_021397915.2. Taxonomy (NCBI): domain Eukaryota; kingdom Metazoa; phylum Chordata; class Actinopteri; order Cypriniformes; family Cyprinidae; genus Tor; species Tor tambroides. The sequence continues at coordinate 26,545 of JAFVLL020034304.1, forward strand.
GGTTCCTACCTCCTCTTAGGTGTCACTGGACAACTGCGTGGAGGTGGGGCGCATCGCTAACACCTACAACCTTACAGAGGTGGACAAATACGTCAACAACTTTATCCTGAAGAATTTCCCCTCGCTACTCGGCACCGGCGAGTTTGTCAAACTTCCGTTCGAACGTTTAGCGTTTGTGCTCTCCTCCAACAGTCTAAAACACTGCAGTGAGCTGGACCTGTTCAAATCTGCATGCCGCTGGTTACGCTACGAAGAAGGCCGCATGGAATACGCTGCCAAGCTAATGCGCAATATTCGATTCCCCCTCATGAGTCCAACAGAACTCATAAACCACGTACAGACTGTCGACTTCATGCGTACGGACAATACCTGTGTTAATCTTTTATTAGAAGCCAGCAACTACCAGATGATGCCATACATGCAGCCGGTGATGCAGTCGGAACGAACTGTGATCCGTTCAGATAATACCCATTTAGTGACGCTAGGGGGCGTGCTACGGCAACAGCTGGTTGTAAGTAAAGAGTTGCGACTTTTTGACGAGAAAGCACACGAATGGAAGGCATTGGCACCCATGGACGCCCCACGCTACCAGCATGGGATCGCGGTGATCGGCAACTTTTTGTATGTGGTCGGGGGACAGAGTAACTATGACACGAAGGGTAAAACAGCTGTGGATACCGTGTTTCGATACGACCCGAGATATAACAAGTGGATTCAGGTGGCGTGTCTGAATGAGAAGAGGACCTTCTTCCATCTGAGCGCTCTCAAAGGACATCTATATGCTGTGGGCGGGAGAAACGCTGCAGGAGAGCTGGGTGAGTCAGGAAGGGATTTTAGTGTCACAGCAGGGGACAGATTTCCAAGGGACAAACTGTGCTTCAGTTGTTGACATGTTTTGTAAATATAACATTAATAGGAGTGTCTTGCAGTGCTAATTATGTGTGGATGCAAAAAAACCTCATTTTTAAATGCTTGGTATTTTCGGTTGGTCCTAATTATAGAAAGATTCGACTTGATCCTGAAGGAGAGTTAGTTTGTCAGCAATGCTGCCCCCCAAGGGGTGTTGTTAATCATGTCAGTGGTTCTCAACTGGTGGACCGTGATTCAAAATACTTTGTCACTTCTGTAGAAGCTAGTATAATTAGGCAGATACCAACATGGACGGGTTACTTGACATCCGCTCCACCTTCAGAACCATGGACAAAATTACACAAGATAAAAATTACAACCCAGACTACATTAAATACTCGTTTACATGCGGTGAGGATCAACACGGTTTGTGCTGACACCATTTTGTTTTATAATATGAATTTTGGAATGCTGAGAGCATGACACTATTAAAATTTAAAGTTGTGGTGTAGGGGTGACCCCGAATAGTCGACGATTCGATGCTTCGATAGGAGGAGCCCAATTCGACTCCCAGTCTCACAGTTGAGTATTCGCGGAGTGTTATGATCATGCCATTTTGGCCATATGGGGGAGCTCATGTCTGATTTCACATAGAACTACCTGTTTTCTCCCACAGTTAATAGACAGCCTATTAAGATAATGCTGCAAAAAAGAATCTGAAAAGAAAGCAGCTTTAAATAAATGTTTTAACGTGCGTGAATAAATCCAAGCACCCCTATAGATTTAAGTTTCACTTTCCATAATCTGTGACCGACAGAGGAGCATCTTGGCGGCAGGGATTTAAAACTTTAACAAGACTCAAGTTGACACAGGCAAAGTGAAAGAATGGATTTTTTTCGATCAGGTATGGTACAAGTGATGTCAAAACACTTCAGCCGGTTTCTATATATCGTGTGTATATATTATTTATCTCGTATAAGATGCATTTGGTTGAGTTGAGCTGCAGTAAAGCGCTTCATTATAGTACTACGGTGATTAGTCTATCTCTTCAGCGTGCAGCGTGAGCAGGGCAAACAATAATGCAGAATATTAATAACTATGACTGGGGCTGCCATATAGCTACATAACATTATAATGAGAACACGCTGTGAATATTTAGAGTTTAGTTGCCGTGTTTCTGCACTTTGTTGCGTGAAGAACGCGTCCACAAAAGGAGTTCATTCAGAGCCGCACAGACACGTTCATGCATTCGGGGCATTTTGTGCAGATAGCCTATAAGTCGTAATATTAACGTTATGTTGTATAATAACGAAGCGTATTCTATATGAGATAAATAATGAGTTAAATCCCATTGATTAAAAACCTTCTATCAAAGTCTTCATTCTACTGGTCATCTTCAGTGCGCGCAACTCAAAACAGAAATGTAGAACATTAATAACTATTGTCATATACATAACGTTATAATGAGAGCACTATTATAAAAAATGTTGTGAATTCTTAGGGTTTCGCTGATGTTTAATGTTAAGTATCTTTTAATCAAAACATAAAATATTTACCCTGTATCTGCAACGCATCCGTTACACATTTTCCCTGTGTGTTAACGTCAGTAATTATGACTCGAATGTCTGACTTGACTCTTGGTAATGGATTTTGCCCCGCCCACAAATATATGATTCGACTATCAGTCGAAAATCCTTAGTCGGGGACACCCCTATTGTGGTGTATGCAACTGAAGTAGCAGCAGATCATTTCTTAAATGTAGAGTGGAGTCTATCCATCAGTTGTTCATTGCATTAAAGCAGATCTGAATGCGAGCTTGCAGTGGATCAGGTCGGTGAAGTCTGGCATATATCAGCAGAGAGAAGGCTGCCATATTACCAGAAGATCGAGCTATGACATTTTTTTAATAAAATTATGACTTAGAATTAAAAAAATAAACACATAAATAAACCAACCTGATCTCATGACGAAAACTTTTTTGTAAGACGTGAAATGCGTACCACCCTGTATATTTCATCACAGTTTCGATATGAAATGTCCAATGGGTGGTGCTAAAAGAGTGTTAGTTTTTTTCACCGGAACAGATGAACGTACAAATGGTACGTTTTATGTGACATTGGTTTTGTAGGTGTCACCACAGTTCTGACTTGAAATGTCGGTTGAGTGGCGCTATAACTCTAATGCTCCATGACGTTTTAAAATAACATAGCTTCTGCACTACACCTAAACCTACCCGATAGTATGAATCAAAGCGAACGTGCCGTAAAAACGTAATCGCAAGCATGCCGTTTTAGCTTGTTTTTCAATCTCTCATCTTTCGGCTCTTTCATTGTGAGTCATGTTTTTGCCGGGATTCGTACCCAAGGATTCTGCATCCTGAGTCTGATCCATGCTGGCTGAGCTACTGAGCAAGCTTGTTATGTCTGAATAGCGAAACACATGGAGCTGTAATCATAACTGTGTATGAAATTGATTACAGCTGCTCACTGTTTTACCGCCTCTAGTGTTCATTTCTGTTGGAAACTGCAGTGATATATACTTATTGGTATGTATTTCATGTCTTACGCAAAAGTTCCCAGAGGTACGTTTTCATCATGAGACCAGGTAGAAATAAAACGTATGCATGGATGAATTGTTCACAATAAGATCAGAAAGATGCATTTAGAAAATATATGGGGTGACGGTCCATTTTCATATTGAGCCTGTGTCATGATAACTTTACTGCATATTGTTGGGCATATGTGGTTAACTGTAATATTAATATATTTTAATGTTTGTTTTTAAGGATATTGTTGTTTACTGTGTACTGTAAGCAGTTGTGGTACTATTTGGGTCACTACTCAATGTCAAGTGTAAAATCCTGAAGCAAAATCAGTTGAACCACCCACACATTTTTATCTCATTCATTTGTAAGGAGGTCAAATTCATCCTTTTATTGTAGAATTCAGTTCTGCCGGATTTTAAAAAAGCTCTCAGTTCTAAAAAAAAATCTTATTTAGTGCAGTATAATAGTGTTATTTAGTGCTTATTAACTGCAGTGCATCATTTTGTTGTTTGATATTTATTTGTTGATTATACTTATAGAGTATTTAATATACCTTCCAGTGTGCTTCAAGACAGATAGCAATTAGATCACCGTAGGCTACAGAAGTTTGAGTGCCCCGGAAATGACACAAAGGAATCATTGGTAATGCACATGGATGGAGCACCCGTGAAAAAGCAAAAAAGAGCTTTCGGCAAAAATATTAATAGTATACAGGATTTATGTCTGCAGTGTTTGCTTTATAGTCATTATTCCAGCGGCTATGGTTGTATGACTGCATCAGGCAAAGGTGGAGCTTAACCAGAGATGATAGCTCTCACAAGGTGAATGCCCCAGTGGAACCTGGGTAATTAAAATGCAGGGGCAGCTCCACATAGCAGAACACTAGAACATAGAGCGCAAACACATGAATCTCCACACAAACAAAAATGACCCTTCCATCAGCCACAGCAATGTTCATCGTAAATATGCACACAAACACACAGACAGATTGTACAGCACCTCAAAATTGACATGAAAGAGACAAAAACACAGATGTCACACTACAGAGGTTTGATAATGGACTCTGACAAGCTCACTTCCACAGCAAGACAGAGAAAAAGCACACACACACACACACACACACACAAAAAAAAAATTCTTACAGCTTTCTGCATGCAATTCATTTTGACACACACACACACACACACTCTCTCTCTCTCTGGCCTTTCTCATGTTTATCAGGATACGCTCCAGCCCCTAGCACTCAGTCGCCCATGTTTCTATAGTGACCTCCGTCATGGCAGTCAAGTGGAATTTATTGCTTTGAGTTGAATTTAATCTTTTTACCCCTTACTGTTTGAGGACTCTGCCTGCAGTCTAATATTACTGCCCAGTGTGTTTGATTTGTCACTCTCAGTACAGGATTTGCAGGAACTTGCCATTACTGCAGTCAAATACGAATGACAAGTGATTGATTTTAAAAGCTAAAAAGCAGCGTTTTTATCTTCATATTTAACTTGTTTTAAAAAAATATGGACTGACAGATCCTGATGAATGTGTCCGTGTGGGGTCATAAAGATTGAGTGAATGAAGTGAAATTTAAAGACAGTCTCTCAGCGGTGCTGTCTCTCTCATTAATTTACAGATATAAAGCATCTGAAAGTTGTATTTTTGGTTCTGAATCAGTCAGAACAGACACAGACTCTCCTGTTGTTGATCATTAGTGGAAGACATGCGGTCTGTTTTCAATAGTGTGCTGTAATGAACAAATTTAGACCATGCTGGCTGCTTTTGGCAATTCCATTGAAAAGTTAACCACATCAGTTTTAGAAAAACCTGGGAAATAATAAGTAGAAACTTTATATACACAGTGAATTTGTGCTGTTGTGAAGAATGATGAACAAATTGTCTCCCATCTTTACTTTAAATACCCATAATTATATGTAACTGATGTGATTGTTTTTTTTAATGGACACTTTATTTCAAATTATATGGATATCAGTGAGGAAGTCATAAACCTCCACTGCTGATTTTCAGACCGCTCATTTTCCACCTGCTGTTGTTTATGATTTTACATGCAGTTAGTTTAGTAAACTGCTAATAAGTACTTGGAGAGACTACATTTTATCTTTTAGCCAGAAGCCAGATTCAGCATTAAGAGCTTATTCTGTGATTGGTTTTATATTCTCTGATTTAAAAGAGTGACTATTCTGATTAAACATCTAGTCCAGAATCAAAAAAGTCCCTAAAAATATCTCCTATTTACCTTAGATAAAGAGAACTAGGAATTAATATATCATCTGCCTGTATCAGATCTTCTCTGTATCATCTGATCTGATATCAGATCAGCTTAGATCAGATAAGAGCAGCCAGCAGTTTTTGTGAGTATTTAACAAGGTGAAGTAGAGGTTTCTGTGGATTCAGTGGTGTTTGTAGCATTATTGGGTTTATGTTATATGACTCCTTCAATAGTGGTTAATAATAGATCATCATCTCTGTGGGAGAATGTCACTGAATCTATTTAATGGTCATCAGAATGTAAACTTGCATCTGTTCTGTGTGCTGTGAAAGTACACTGGTTTGGTTGTGTATAATTGAGCACTAAATCGTCCCTGTTCTCTCTGTTTGTGAGAGCATGACTAATGTACAAGAACTCATTTTCTGTCCCCTTTAGACCTCTTCCTGGATCCGCATTAACTCAGCTGTTAGTCTAGTCATCTTTCTTGGCATTCAAGACCTTGTTTTCATCTCTAATTCTCGCTGTCTCTTGTTTTTCTCTAGCAACTGTGGAGTGTTATAACCCCAGGACAAACGAATGGACGTACGTGGCTAAAATGAACGAGCCGCATTATGGACACGCTGGCACTGTTTACGGAGGATACATGTACATTTCAGGTAACTGTCACACATCTGTGTGTTTATTAGTACTCTACTGTTCATAAGTTTGAGGACAGTAAGGTTTTCACATGTTTTTGTAAAGTCTCATGTTCAACAAGGCTGCATTTATTTGATCAAAAATACAGTAAAAACAGTAATATTGTTCAATTTTACTACAGTTTAAAACAACTGTTTTGTATGTTAATTTGATATAAAATGTAATTTATTCTTGTGATAACAAAGCTGAATTTTCAGCAGCCATTATTTCAGTCTTCAGTATCACATGATCCTACAGAAATCATTCTAATATGCTGATGTGGTGCTTTTTGGTAACGTCCTATTATTATCAATGTTAAATACATCTGTGCTGCTTAATATTTTTGTGGAAGATGATACATTTTTTCAGGAATTATAAATGTTTTACTGTCATTTTTGTCATACTGTAAAAGTATTCAGTTCTTTCAACAACAAAAAAGAAATCTTACTGAATCCAAACTTTTGATCAGTAGTTTATTAACATATGAAGGAAAACATTCCAGATCAGAAGGAAAAGTATTTTGTTTGAAAAGTCAAGCTCAAGCTCTCGGTTCAAATTATATTTTGATTCAGATTCATTTTAATATATCAGTTTTAATGAAAACTTCACACTTCACCTTTTATATGTGCACAAGTTCGAGAAAAAAAGTCAAATTTATTCACAAATACTCATCCTCATTCTCAAACACACTTTCACAGCTCAGGTAAGGTAAGGTGTCGCTGACAGGAAGAAGAATATCTGGAGGGTGAGAATGAGATGTTCTCACCACACACACAAACTGATCCTCCCTAGATCAGTGTGTGTGTGTTCCCTCTATCGCCCAAAAACACTTTCAGATGGCAAGAAATTAACTTCTCTAAACAGAGGAACACAGAGACACTCTCTCACAGGGTGTTAACCTTCCCTGTGCAGGATTGTTCCCATCACATGCTCACTTTACAGGATTTCAGCTCAAATCCTGCTTTATGGAGATGAGTCCTACTTTCACTGAGAATGATAAACAGAGAGAGAGAGAGAGAGAGATGGTTGGTTGGATAGGGTGGCGAGAGAAGGAGATCTAGTGATGACATGAATCAGAGAAGTGTGTTTCTGTGTGATAATGAACATTGCGGTATGTAGGAGGAGTGTGATCACACACACACACTCACACAAAGAGAGCTGTGATAATGCTGCTCAAGGCTTTCTGTCTTCTCCCACACACACATTTACCACTCCATACATGAGCTTTCACTCTTACACGAGCACAAGACAGATGACTCTCATTCAACCCTCCAGCAACCTCTAAATAACACGCTGAACTCCTCAACATGACATGTGAGCGCTGTATATAAGGCAGTGTCACTGTAGTAGGGCCCTATGATTTCTGCAATTTGGAAAACATGGATGGAATTGCAGAATCCAGTCATAAAAATGGAATTTACAGTATAACGCAGAATGTCATGGAATTTGCCAAAGTTTGGACAGATAAATCAAAAGTAGGTCAGTACAGTTAAATCAAAAGGTGATATTTTTAAGGAATATTTACCAAAAAAAGTATTTATAAGAATATATGTGATGCGATCTAGGAAAGCCCACCACATGGTGAAATTTTACCTTTTTTGAAAGCTCTTTCCAAAACTGTTTTTATTTTGTCCATAGTGTAAACGTAGCAAAAGTTATGGCTATCTGAAGTTGGCTGATAGCTATGATTTTCAGGAATGGAATTTTGAGAAAAACGGGTTTAAAGTGAGACTGGTTTCACTTTCACGGGTTTAACGAGAGCTGTCTGTCAGGAGCGCTATACTTCATCATTAAACAAACAGACTAACGTTACCCTGAAGAGGACAGGTTTCCGTTGTTTATCATGATGGGCATAGTCTCTGAACTTTTGATCACCGCTTGTATGTTCAGATAGCACGAATAGTGTACCTTGTAGTTTACATTTAGAAAAGCGAGCGCAGCGCAACTGTTCGCGCACATGTGCGTATAACAGACTGTTATCGGACTCCTCCTCTTTAGTCATCATCCGATCCTTCATCTCTGGATGTGAAATAGTCCATTATAACATCGTTTAGGACACTAACATCACCAAGATTGAGCAGACTGAGACGAGCAAGATCGTTTAAGTGAGCAGCTAACGTTACTTCAGACTGCGTTGCTCTCTTGAGCTCCGCCATCTCACGATATTAAAAAATAACTTTGAGTGCAGTAGTTTACACAGGACTGGCGGGAAATGTGCATTGATAAACCTTTATTATGTATGTTACGTGGTTTATTTTGATAGGTTAACTGTTTTTGTGGTGTTAAAAGCACCTCCACAGCGTGTTCTTAACATAAGAGAAAGAGAGTCTTTTCTGCTTGCTGCAATAAATCGCTATTTCTCTGCACTAAACAAGTGAATTTTGCCAAGATATTTTCAGAGATGAAACACAATATGTTATAGAAGAATAATTTAATGAAAACCTAATTTTGACAAAAAAAATTGACATTCGACCTATTTTTAGAATTTCCTGAAAACGTCCCAGAACGACATCCGACGGGTTTTCCCAGATCGCAACACATATTTAGCAGAAAAAATGTAAATACACAACACAGTATTTCCAAAAAAAAAAATAATAATAATAAAATAATTATTTTTTTTTTATAAAATCAACTAATTAGAGATGCTTTTGATTATTACAATTTAATGAAACAATTAAAATAGAATCCAGAAAAATAATGGAAAACATAGTATTTGGTGGTTTAAATAAAAAAATAAATAAAACAAAATTTAATTTGCAAAAAAATATATATAAATAAAACATTTCATAAGGCTTTAAAAATTTTATTTTTGTTAAACGTTTAATAAATTGCTGTTAAATTGTATAAGTGTCATGATATCAATGAATTAGACATGCTTTTTAATAAAAAATAATTTAACCATTACAACAGAGTCTACAAAAATTCAAACGGAAAAGCGGCATCCAGAAGAATTAAAATGGAAAAAAATGAATTTGGAAAAAAAATGAAAAAATACTAATATGTGTGTGTGTGTGTGTGTGTGTGTGTGTGTGTGTGTGTGTGTCTCTCTCTCTCTCTCTCTCTCTCTCTCTATATATATATATATATATATATATATATATATATATATATTAAATATATATTAAATATATTAAATATTATTATACTTTAATATTATTATACTTTAATATATATTTTTTTAATTTATTAATTATATATATAAAAAAAATATTTGCCATTTTTTTTAAATACAATTTATTTCTCTTGATATACCCAAGACCATGTGGATAGGGAAAATAAATGTTAATCATAATATCATATTTAGAATCCAATCAAATCCAAATGGATTATATCATGTTCCACTCTACATTTTGATCATGCTAAATATTCTGTTTCACTCAGAAATGTCAAATTATAAAGGTTAAATGCTTTCTGAATGGTTGTCTGAGCTAATGAAAAATGTGGAAAAACAAAACACTGATTTTGATCAATGTGACATTTCTGGAGAATTAATAGCTGTTGTAAAAAAAATCTCTTCAAAACTGCACTTGTAATTATACAAAATATAAAAATTTCTGCCATGTTACGGTCTCACTCTGTTCTGCCTCGAGCGTTGTGTATTTATGCACGCATAAGTCTTTGTCAGGTGATGTACACATACACCGATTTTCACACTTCTTTCTTCCTTCCTCTCCTCCACCCACATTGTTTCTCTGGAGTATTTTTGGAACTGCTGATCCTTTTGTTTTTACTCTGGTGTCTGTGTCCTTACTCCTGCATGCCTCCCTCTCTCTCTCTCTCACAGTCAGTTATATAGGTCATGAAGCAGTGGAGTATTAAGCTCTGCACTCACATGAGCGTTACTGTGCATGCATGAAACAGTCTCATCTCATGTGCTGCCTCATGCTTTGTTCTCTGTCATCATCTCTGTAGTCTCACCTCTTCCTCTCTCCTTTGCCTGTTTCCTCACCATTCTGACTTTATACCTCTTTCTGCTTTAGTTGTGTTTTGATTCACACAAATGCACTGGAGGAGGAGAATGAGAAAGTGTCTGAGTGTTTGTCTTCTCTTAGTAAAGGAAAGAATGGATGGATGGATGGATGGATGGATGGATGGATGAAGAGTTAGAGGGCAAAAATAGGAGGGATGGAGAGAGAAAGAGAAGAGAGGGTCTGGTTGGCTGATGCCCAGGTGCCTGATGGGATGGTTCTCTTTATTTTCAGCCCTCCCTGTAGACATGTCCTGTTTTCTTTTTCCTCTTGTCTTTTCTCCACCGCTTCCCTCTCTAGTTCAGTTCAGTGAGTGTGCGGACCTGGTTGTGTGTTTGTATGTGTGTGTTTTTGGAGATGCATTATTCAATCTTAA
>JAFVLL020034305.1:0-10719 GCA_021397915.2 Tor tambroides
GGCCTCTCGCCAGTGTGGCTGCGCCGATGCACTGTCAAGTTACTGCAGTTTTTGAAGACCTTGCCACAAAACTCACACGTGTCACTACGTCGACCATCCTTGGAGCTGGGTCGACCAGTGGGAAGGTGGGGTGTACTAGCCCTACTTCCTGTGCCACTGCGCCCAGAGGCTGTCCCTCCATCTAGCTCCCCAGGGGGAGTGGAGAACCTGAGACTTCCATTCTCCGAGGAGTGCTCTGAAGACGTGGCGAAAGGTGATTGTCTTGAATCCCCAAAGTTGAGAATAGGATCCTTGAGCTGGCGTGACGCTGCATATCCAGCCAGCCACTGTGAGTAGACGTTTTCTGAGTTGGGGATTGTAGGATTTGGAAGATCAAGGTCTTTTTCCACCTTGATGCGTTTGGAGAGAGGGCTGTCGGGTCCTGGACTTCCAGCAAGAAGTTTCCTTGAATGGTCATCGTTTGGGTAGGAGGCTGTTCCATTTACGATGGGTCCGTATCCCTTGTTGACTGGATCAGACTCTCGTGGAGATTCGTCCCCACCTGTCTCACTAGCTGATCTGTGGTCCTCTCGTTTGTAAAGTTTTAGGGCATCTCGATAGTCCTGAATTCCCTCGACACTTTTGTTGTGTTGCTGTCTATTGTTCTCATGGTGACGTGCACCTTCTAGGCTCAAGCTAAAGTGTATATCATTCCTCTCGCCAGCCTCACTCTCATTCTCCTCCTCCTCCTCTTCTTCTTCTTCCTCCTCCTCCTCTTCTTCCTCCCCTTCCTCCTCTTCATCCTCCTCCTCCTCCTCCTCCTCGTCATCTTCTTCATCTTCCTCCTGTCCATTTTCCGGGATCATGCCGTTGTTCTCACTTTTAAACTTTGCCACCACAGATTTAAGAGCATTGGTGGCACTGCTTAGCAAATCACTTGTGCCTGGCTCAGGTGAACTGGCAGTTGAAAGGCCATCATCTGATTTGGAGGTAGTAGAGGAGGATTTGTGCCGATGAGTTTTCATGTGGCGCTTCAACTTGCTGGCCTGAGTGCAGGCGTGGTTGCAGAGGTGGCACTTGTAAGGTTTCTCTCCGGTATGACTACGCCTGTGCACGATTAAGTTGCTCTGGAACTTAAAGGACTTTCCACAAAATTCGCAAGACTTTGCCTTCACAGCTGGCACGGTTGGAGTTTGTTTAGTGGGTGTTGAGTGAGATCCAGAAGGAGAATGAGACGCCCCTGGTTGGAATGGCTGCAGCAGCCGTTGCATAGGGCTAGGCCTGTTGGGTGACATTGGTGGAGAGGACCCAGCAGAGTTGCCTGCCAGTTCTCGTAGTCGTCTCGAGAAGTCCATAGATGGGGAGTCCAAGGGTACCGAATTAAGACGCATTACCCTGTCAAAGGCGCTTGGGTGGTGGGGGGCCAAAGCCAGATCATCTGGGCTCATGTGATGCCGTGGTGGGGGACTAAAGAGTGGAGGTGTCCTGGGATATCGGCCTTCTCTAGGAACCAAGGACCCATCTCTGTTGGCTGTCCTCATCAGGCTATAGGGACTACTGTCTGCCAGGTGGGCTGCATGTAGCGGTGGCTGCGAGGCACAGTCACCACCCATGCCTGGAGCGGAGGCCACCCGAGGAGTTAATGGGCTTCCAGGTTCGCTCTCCAGGTATATTCGGAAACCATGGGTATTCTGGGCATGCTGTAGCAGGAACCAAGCCGTGCTGAAGGGCTGCTTACAAGTTGTGCAAGTGTAGCTGCTGGGCTCATCTTTTTCTGCAAGACAAAATCAGAGGGAAAAGGTTAGTTGTCCATTTTGGAATTGTTCCTGTTTCACTACAAAGGCTCAGTAAAAACTCTCCATAGAAAGATGGCAAGCAAGTAGCAGTTCACACACATTTACCAGTACATTTATTACAAGGACAGTCCTCTTGGAGTGGCAAGTGTTTAGGTACCTTGCTTAGCAGCACAATTGTGAAGCTCAAACCAGTAACCTTTCACTTTCTGACCCTGAGCTTTAGCCACTACCTCTATCTTCCAATGTATTAAAATGTTTTATACTGCTCTTATGTCTTTGTCTTAAAATTTTGACATGATAAATCACAACTGTAAAGGCTAAACTGGAGCTAAGGTTGTTCAGTTTCTGCATGAACATCACTTCACATGTAAACTGCCTCGCCTGTCTTTGAGATATCTGACACAAAGGCCAGTGTGAACAAAAAACCTGTCCCCAATCAAATCACTTTTTACTGCATAAGAGATGCAAGGGGGAGGCTGGTAAATTATGGATCATTACAATCTGCAAAAATTACAGTTAATTGCTGCCACCTGTGTGGGGTTTGACCTCCTCGGGAGATTTTTCCGTCATAAAAAGGCCACTCTATGCCTTTCTATTCTCATGCTTACTTCAATTAAATCATATGGCCAACGCTAATATTTGTAGAATTAAAAATACATGCTTTTCTATAAGACAACAATCATTACAGTTTATTATGTGCCTCATCACTAGCACAGCAAAAAGCATAACTAACAAACTCTATTAAGGATTTCCAATGTACATGACAAAAAACAAGGATGAAGGTGTAACTAATTTTTGGTCATCTTGTTAGCTTTCATACTGTATACACAAGCAAACACAGAGAGCACACCCCAAGCATTTCCTGTCTTTTAATATCTTGTTAAAGCGAACCTTTGGTGGGAATCCAAGCCTATTTGATCTTAGATTTCAGTTGTTGATGTAAAAGAGTTTTCTGAACTCCAGAGAACAACAAATCCACTTCATAAGTGGTTATGGGGTATAGTTCATGGTAACCGGTATGAAAGCAATCTGCCCTAACTTGTAGCAGTGAACTAGTAATTGCAAATTGCATTCAGAGAGCAGTTCAAATTCTTTTTGCATGTCTTTCAATGCATTTGCAGCAGAAGAAAACAAAAAGCTGTTCCATTCTGTGTAAAGTTACTGCTAAATCTAACAAGACAAATACAGTAGTGCCCCAAAATACTATGTGCAAGAGAAGCGCAGGGCAGGGAGAAAAAGAAAGAAATCATACTTAAGTTTGGACCAAGCAATCAAACCAAGTGTGAAAACAGCCTAAAATAAGGGAAGTGTTCTCCCTAGACATATAATTATCCTGCGTCGCTGACATTTAAAACACCCACCTCACCAACATCAGCTATTACTTGGTGGCCTTGTCTGAGAGGCCAACTTATTGATTAGTTTCAACCTTGTTCCTTTCAGCACATGGCCAACAATCACATTTTCTTTAGTGATATGCTAAAAGGTGAGGGGAGATATGGCAGAACAATTTGTGGGCATTTCTCCATCCAGAATTTAAGAACAGGAAAGAAAAGAACCGTTTTGTGTCTGCCTGGAGCATCAGCAAAATGTCCCTTTCTAGGATAAACTGAAGATTTGTATGCATTTTTATGTGTTTATATATAGTATAATATAATTCCATTCATACCAAACAGCAAGCCTAGAGGCAGTCTGTTTTTTTCTTTCTTTCATTCTTTCTCAGTTATTCTCTCTTTGTCCTGGTCAGACTCAATGTGTTGCATTGAGCGCCTGACCACAGACAAAAACCTATTTGACCAATACAAACACTTCAAGGACAGAGTGGTGCGATATGACATTTTTATTGCTCTACAAGACTTATATGGAAGCAATCACACTTGCATAAACTTTTTCCTTTTGAGACACAGTACATAAGACATTTACTCTGACAAACTCTAATCAATTTCATTTTTTTAGTCTTTTTCAGATTTTTAGTTGTTTGCACATTTTTTGCACATGGTTTATCTTCTATTTAAACTAATTAGAGCAACTGACATGTATTCAATGTATTATCCAATATATATTTGCAGATCTACCATGTGTAAAGACTTCTTTCCAGCTACAGATAAAAATACATGGAAATGGTGTAATTGCAACCTCTGCACTTTAGGTTATATCAGGTTATGCCTGAATCGCAGAGCACCACATGCAAGTCACTGCACAAGCACTCAGAGCCTTTATTACACAGTCCTTTTCTTAAATACACAAAGATGAGCATCAATGTGAAACCAAAGACTTGAACTTTGTCCTTAAAAGGCCCAGATCAGAACATTTGACACCATGAAAACACATTCAGGATTTACTATTTGAGGACCACGATGAGGCTACAATTATGCATAATTTACCAGAAAATAATTACACTTCACTCAAGCATCTGTGCCCTCACACCTGACCCTAGTTTAATCTAGACATGATTATTCTCATATTCAAATCAATGTAATGAAATGCTCCAAGTGCCATATGTATACTCTAGGGACAAGGTGAGAAAACCGTATTTGGCCACAAGAAAGAATGCCTTCATCTGGCAGCTGGTTTATTCTTGTCAGTGCCCATAAACATGTGTTGGTCCAAGAGTTTAATTTCCAGTGATCTCAATACCAGCGCAGGACACACACCCTACCCCCCACCGCAAATTGAAAGTGTCTAAGAGGGTAGCCATCTTGGAATGGGGCCTCTCATAGAGTGCCAAGCAATGGGTCAGTAGTCACCTTAGCAACGCACATTAAAGAGGCGGACAGACAAAAAGGAGTGGACCAGACGGAGAGGTGAAGGGGATGGCGTTTAAAGCCCACAGACGGGTGGAGGGATCGACTGGGGGAGGTGGCAGTCTGAGAAAAAGAAAGAGATGGCTACTGGGAAAGATGAAGTAGACTAGTCTGCACAGGGCAGAGGTGGAAGTTTTGTTAGCATACAGGACTGTCCCACAGACAGAGCAAACACTGATGCCTGAAAACCAGTGAAGAGGGGAACATATGGCTGAGAAAGTTTGACTCCAGCAAATACCTACAACAGTAATCTGGTTCTTATGAAATACTGAACAGAAAATGGTTAATTCTGATTCTAAAATCTGATTGGATGAGCCAAAGCTGTTGCAATTCAATTAAAGCAACCTCAAATGGAATTTTACATTCATGCTTCATTAAAGGGTGAAAAATAATAAGAAATTATATTTTGATTATAGAAATCGAAGCCTACTTTAAGGACTCATGACAATTAAGCACATGTGAAAAGTATTTATAGATCAACATCACGGCAATATTTGTTGTACTGACTCTATTTCATGCTTTAAATTTAAAAAGTCATTGTATTATAGATTTTTTAAATCACCACTGAGAATCATAGATATTAAAAAACAACAGTAACACTTTATTTTAAGGTGTCTTTGATAGACATTACATGTACTTACTATTAAAATAACAATAAATTATGCATAATTACATGCAAGTAACCCTAAACCAAACCTGACCGAACCGAACATGTAGTTAATTAATATTACTCAGTACTTAAATGTAACAACTCATAAGTGAAATTGCATTATATACAGATAATGTGTGGGAAAATTTGCTTAATTTTCATGAAAATAAGAATTTAAGAAAGAACAAAATCTTAATGATCCTGAAATAGGCTACATTTTCTTTATGCAAAATATTTGATATGATACTAAATGACAAATCGTTTTTGTGAGATTTACCCTAAAACTGTAAACAGCCAGTGCATCCTAACAAGGCATAGAACAATAAAACAGAGAAGAGATAAACTGTCTAATGTAAATCTGAGGGTTTTTTTTCTTAACCACACACAACCAGGAAGACTATAGGACGTTTTTTGTCCATCATATTGCGCTGGTATCCCCGTCCATTATAAAATGTCATTGATCCAAAATCCTGCTTCACATAACTGCGCATTAAACATTAAATATCTGCTTTTGTCATTGACAATAACTCGACTTCATGCCAAGGCTAACAACGCCCTTAACCATATAATGCATGGCCTTGAGTGGCTTACTGCTTTACTTAGAACTGTTACTCTAAAGAGTTCCTGAAAGTCCATTAACACAGCTGGCCTTCCGCATTGATGTATAGTGGACAATGAGAGGTCCAGTATAGCTCTAAACGTTACCACCATGCCAACATTTCCACACTGCTCAACAAAGATTATTTCAAGTCATCCTGTCCCTTTCTTTGCATTCTCCTGATCCATGAGAGGACTACAGGCTTAAACGGGCATGTGATAGTCAGGCCTAGTGAGAGGATTCATTCAGGAAGCCCCCCTCAGCCAGAGCTCTGGTATTGGGACCAGTACAAAAAGACCAGTGTTCCCCATTCTCATTACAGCCACGGGGTCAATATTTAAGGCTTCCCATCTGGTGCGTCCTGTGCACAAATGATGTAGTAAATCAAGCTAGAATTAAATGAAATAATTTCTCCCGCCCTGGCTTAGTATATCAAGACAACTATAATTAAGTCATTTATACACGGTAAAGAAATGATTTTCAAAGTTTTTCAAACTATTTCAATCTTTATGCTTCACGATTTCATGTTTAATTCAATGTGCCATTTCGCTGTAATTATGTGTGAAATTTACTAGCAATTTCTGATTGAAAATTATTTCAGCACCAGATTTTCTTCAGTGTAGTTTGATTTCTCCTATCCTGGGTATAAAAGCAACTATAATTACATAAGTTTGAGTCCCCAAATTGCTTTTGCATTGCTATCTCAACCAGTCAGTTTGTGACTGTTCGTCCACCTAATGGTCCAACCAGTGAATGATGGATGAAGTTTTATTCTTGCAGTTCCGTTTGGTGATACTAGTGGCACACCTCATTTATAAGCTAAAGGTTAAGTTAAAACTGAATAGGTTAAACAAAAAGCTACACTGAATTTGACATTAGCTACAGGAGGTGGCATTTGATAAAGGGGGGCTATGAAAGCCAAAAGCAGCTGTTACACACAATCAGACATATTATTACTACCAGTCCCCCTTTAACTCAAATATAACGGCTCTAGCACATGCTGAAACATAACATTTACCATCAATAAGCTGCTGTAAGATGGATGCAACCATCACTTGGCTAAGACAGGCCACACTCACCCCAATTCTTCATTTGTCTGACATCAAGCTGGATTCCAGCTCTCTGCTTTGCTACTTAATTGGATACATATGTTCTGATCTGCATCGCGGTACGGTAGCAGATGGGAGAGTTCTGCGAACTGCCACTGCTTTAGCATCAGTGAGGAAACTGTTAAAAATAGCCAGTGAATTCTGAAATGAATACCTTGTCCCAACCAGTTTTAGGGAAAGTTACTTTTAAAAGTAATTCATTACAATACTGCATTACTGCATAAAAAATAACTAATTGCATTACTTAGGTTTTTTTTTTGTGTGTGTGTGTGTGTGTGTGTGTGTGTGTGTTACTTGTTCTCACCTGGGCTAGGCTTGCTTATTTGTTTTTTAATAATAAAAACCCCAAAAGTTATATTTTTTTGGCAACTGTAAAGGCCCTTTTCACACTTTTCATAAGTGAAATTAATAAGCCTCAGGCTGAAGGAAGTATCTCTGCCTCTGCACCTCACTTCCAGTTTCTCTCAACATGGGGACAGGAGAAGTGTCAGTATATAAATAAGAAAAAGTTACTTATTTGTAAAGTTAAAAAAAAGAGAGAGAGAGATTTTGTTGTAAATTTAAAAGTACTGCATCAGTTTACTTGTTACTTGATCAAGTAATCTGACTAAATAACTTGTGTTACCTGTAACACATTACCCCCAACACTGGTCCCAACAAGATGCAACACAAGTTTCCAACAACAGGTAATTTGGCTGTCCTCACTCTTTCAAAAGGAGAACTGCAGAGAAATATGAAACAATCACAGCTTGCTGTGGTCATGGCTGGTTATGACCAACTTGATCTCAGAAAAAAATTTAACTATTTTACAAAATGGTGATTTCGTATAAATTCATACCATGAGTTTTGTATGGTAACTTGTGTTTTTTAGAAAAAAATTGTTATGAATTGCCATGAGAGTTTGTTATGACACACTCACATGAAGAGACAGCTTGAAATATGTGTCGCTCAGTTTTGACTCGTATGTCCAAACTGAAAATCCGTATTTAATATCCAAATAACAAGCAAATATAGGCCTACATGCCTCTTGTAAATCAAAGTGTACAAATGAATGATATGGATGGATGTTCATCTTGAAAAACTGCTTATACGAAAGATTTTTTCATGGGTAAATTAATCAGCTACAACATTTTGGTTCATGTAGTCATAAAAGATTGAGGCAGATGGCATGAGAATGCTATCTGTCACCGCTATCACATTTCAATCGCGACGACTGAATATTAATTAACCAAGCAACAGATGAATCATCCTTTAACAACATACATCTCAGGAATTCCTACCAGAGTTGGAATGTTACCTGTGCACTCTTGCCAGAAATCTGTCTGGAGCCCTGTAGCTCACAGCTCTTATAAAGTACACACTTTTGAAAGACTGTAGGAGGTCAAAGGTCGCAGAGAGGGGGCTGTTTTCATCAGGTCTTCCAGCTCATGTAAACGGATGTCAACAACAATTTTTTTAACCTCACGAAGTACAGGGTGAACCAGTTGTCTGCTTTCTCCCATTTACGAGTGGGAGTGTTTAATCTGTGTGTGTGGTCACGTAGAACTCCTTCGACGGCCTTGAATGAGCTCTGAAGACATTAAAAAGGCACAAAAGCTTCCTTATTCGCCACAGAGCAGGAGGCACAGATTTCTGGTTTGAGACACTTGTGTGGTTAAGTAAAGTAGTGTGACTGAGTGAAAAGTGGAGGAGAGTGATAGAAACAACAAGCGAAAGAAGGGGTACCGAAGGAGAGCTTTGGACTTCTGGTGACAGCAGGATTTATACTCAGGCAGCTGTAGGACAGCAGACCATCTCTAGCTGTGCGCTTAAATTCAGACATTCCAGGGAGGCGCTGGCAAGACCGTATATATACGCGGCCCCGCTGAGGTCAAGGGTCACAACTCAGTGAGTGGTGGAGCCAAGCGGAAGAGTATTTGACAGAGCGGCACAACAGAAGTTCAGCAGCTTTCTGGCTTTTCCTCACGGTCAGAGGGACTTAAAAGTATTTTAGGAGAAAATTACATACAGGCACAGTAGTGTTCATTTGTGTTAGCTTAGAGGTCCTTATTATGCTAATGTATTCCTAAAAGTTGACCAGCTGAGCAGATATACACATTTAACATCTCTCTGGTCGTAAAAAATGTTAAATGGATGAAAAGTATTGATGACACCGCTTTCATTATAAAAATAAAAATGATGAATTTTTGTCCAATCAAATGTGCTCTGGAATGATCACATCTCTCCCACTAACACCACCTATTTCTGACTACATGACTGGGAATAGCAAAGAACAAATAAAGGCCATTAGACTGTTTTTTAAAAGTGGGATTTCGATGTCTTTCCCAACTTTCAATAGGAAATATTCAATAGGAAATATGTCAACACATGCACTTGCAAAGTCATTTCTTGGGGTCTTTAAACATGATATACTTGCACTTAAAAGTATATAGTTATTCTGTTGTTTTGTGGTATGTAACGCTACAATTTCGACTTCCAATATGGTGATTCTAGTTTCAAATATATCCTTATATACAGTAGTTCTCAAACTTTTAGACTCGAAGGCTCCACATAGTCCAACACAATATTCAATATATTGTAAGCTACAGTATTTCCAGTACTTCTTCAGTAATTATGACAAACCTGCATTTCAAAGGTTTTAATTAACTGAAATCAGTATTGATATTAATACAATTTAAAAGCAACAGTAATGGGTGGATATTTTTATTATTTATATTTTTATTTTATTTTTATTCATTTATTATACTATAAGAAATACATTTCAGTTTACATCTTAATTTTACTTTTTTTAAAAAATCATTTCAATTTAGAGTTTCATCATTTTATCCTATTAACTATATTTAATTAGGGCCCCCTGGTTGACAACCTCTGCCTTACAGTACCATTTCAGTAACACATTATGGTTCTGATTCAGTACCAAGCTCAGTATCAAAGCACTATGTTACTACCAACTAATACCATCAGTATACTATTATACTAACAAAACAAGTTTTATGAGGGAGATTGTTTCAGGACCAAGGAGTATGTTGATCCACAAAGTCAAAAAGACTCAACAAAAACAAAATTAATGGCTAAAACCAGTCTTCAGGAAGTCTCAAAATGTTCCAAACTAGAATTCTCACAAATAGATTTTCTTTGTAAACCGTCTTTTCCATATGTGTACTCTGCTTCTTAATACATGACAGGACAATCCTGAGGAGGCTCTACATCACAACGAGGGCATCTGTCCTCTCAGTGTGATGGGCCTCTGGGTTTATATGTGTCTTTGTGTATGTGTCAGTGTCTCTGTGTGTGTCTGTCTGTGATAGTTCACTCTGACAGGCTTGGAGGGCAGGGGTTCACGGAGCAGGGCAGGGGACAGAGGAGATGATCCATTCTCATCCAGACGATAATGACATGACAAGAGCAATGGGAGATGGCGATCAGAGTTTAGATTTGGACAGATTTTGGTTTCTAAACCAGCAGTTCTAAAAGGCTCATAAAAACTGTGTTTGTTCAGTTCCCTAGCCAATTCTTGGCCAGAATAGTTTGGCTACAAGAGTCTCCATGTAGGCACACAAACATCACCGATCTATGCATGTCAACATATTTATACCATACCGTTAAAAGGTTTGACAGATTTTCTCCGCGATGAAAGCATGTAACACTGTCTGTCTGGGTTTCACACACATGCATTGTTTCAACCTTCTCATCAAACCCTCTTTCTTGCTGTAAACATCAGTAGACACGCTTTCACATGCAAACTCAACACGCCACTTAAACTGTCATGGGCCTTTATGTTCAGTCA
>JAFVLL020034306.1:0-15264 GCA_021397915.2 Tor tambroides
ATATATTGGAAATGCTCATTTCCGATATTTTTACATTTCTTTGACCTTTGACATCATCTTATGCTCGCATTAATATTTTAAAACGTTTTTTATTTTCTTAAATTATAATTTTCATGTGTTTTCATTTATTTTTATTTAATAATGCTTTTAAAAGTAATCTTTAGCCAATTTTAAAATAATAATATCCATAAGAAAAAAATAAGTATCAGTTTGTCATACTGTGTATTATAAGTTTGTGATGCCTACATTCAATTTTTGAATTGAATCAGTTTTTAGTGTTTTATTTTATATATTTAGACAAAATTGTGTAAATATTAAACATTTTATTTAGACAAAATATTACATTTAATTTTTTTTATATTACATATTTAATATTTAAATAATACATATTTTTACATTTATTAATTATCACCATAAAACTGGCAATCGCCATAAAATACACAGCTCATGATTTAGATGAATATGCCATCCTCTAATGCTCACTTTAAGTTAATTTTTTAAAAGATTTTTGATTTTACTTTCATTTTTAATTTAATAACGCTATTAGAAGCATCTCAAAATAATAATATTTATATATATATAAAATATATATATATATAAATGTGTGTGTGTGTGTGTGTGTCATACTGTACATTATGTTGTAATGCCTAAATTCACTTGATTTTATTTATTATTTTATTTATTTATTTGGACAGAATTGTGTAAATAATATGCATTTCATTTAGATGAATTAGCATTTTTTTACTTAACAGTATTTCTTCATTTATTTGTCTTTTATTGGTTATAGCCATAAAGCTGGCTATTTTGGTAACACTTAATGTTCCATTAGATAATTGCATTCACTAACATTACTTATTAAAAACTGACATTTTTCGTGACTCATCTGCCATGTTTGATTTTTTGTTTTTTTAAGCGGCCTTGATGCTGTGCACAGCATGCTCTGTATTTACTCAGCTCACTAGGTTTTGTAACAGAGCTACTGTGTGAAATTTGTGTAAAGCGATTCCAGCAGCTCTGGTCTCGTGGCAGTACAGTATGTGAAGTTTCTGCTGCAGAAAGCAGGAGCTCTTCAGTGAAGGTCAAACTCAACGTTCATCTCCATCTGATCTCCCTCCTCTAATCCTGCTTTCTGGCCTTTCCTGTGATGATCCGTGCCTCCGTTCGCCTCCTCGCTCTCATTCATGCTGTTGCTATTGGAAATGCAGAGCTCCAGGCTCTAAATGAGCCCTGCGGTCTGACAGCTGTGCCGGTTTAATCAGGTATTCTATTGGAAACGCCGTCGATGTGACAACCCTGTCAGTGTGGCCATGCTTGTTAAAGACTCTGAGCATCTCCGGGTGTCTCGCCCTGAGAAACGCCCGCAGAGCCAACAGACAGATCCCACCCTCTGCGCGGATTAGTTACTCACGTACTCTAAGTGTTGTCCTTTTTCACATGTGTGTGTCTGACGAGATCTTTTTCACACACCCACCTTTTTTCTCAACGCTAAAGATAAAACTTGTTTTCACATGTCTTCCGGGAGCGAGTAGACGACATTTGCTTACGACGAAAATGTTTTTTCCTGAATATCCTTAGGGAAAATCAAAACAGAAGCAACTGTGTTAGTTGTTGATGTGCAAAGTATTTTGACTGCACATCCAAAGGTAGTCTGAGACATTGTTGAGATCTCATTTGAAAATCTAGTTGAGACTTGAGTGTTTTTCTCTAGAGAAACGTCTAAGAAGTAGGACACTTCTGCAAAGTCTCCATTTGTTCTCACTGATGTCTAGGAGAAACTATTGAGATATTAAGGAATCATGATACAGTTGTCACTTAGGTCTCAGCTCATGTTTTTCCTTACTATCCTTAGGAAAAGTCAAAACAGTAGCAAATGTGTTAATTGTTGACATGCAAAGTATTTTGATTTGGACCCATCTGAGCATAGTTTGAGGCATTTGTTGAGATCTCTTCTGAAATTGTAGTTGAGACAAGGGTGTTTTTTTCTCAGGATAAACATCTGAGAAGCAGAACACGTCTGCAAAGTCTCCATTTGATCTCATTGATGTCTAAGAGAAAGTCATGATGGAGTTCTCAGTTATGTCTCAATTCATGTTTTTCCTTACTCTCCTTAGGAAAAGTCAAAACAGAAGTTAATGTGTTAATTGTTCACATGCAAAGTATCTTCAGTGCAGACTTTGGCACATTTGAGCATTGTTTGAGACACTGTCGAGATCTCAGTTGAAAATATTGTTGAGACTTGAGTGTTTTCTCTGGAGAAACATCTGAGAAGTTAGACGCTTTTGCAAAGTCTCCATTTGATCTCACTGATGTCGAAGAGAAACTATTGAGATGTTGATGAGTCATGATGGAGTTCTCCAGTATTTTCACTGCAGACTTTAGCACATCTTAGCATACTTTGAGATATTGTTGAGATCTCGTTTGAAAATCTATTTGAGACTTGAGTGTTTTTCAATGGAGGAACATCAGAGAAGTTGGACACTTCCACAAAAGTCTCCCTTTGCTCTCCATCTGATTTCATTGATGTCTAAGAGAAACCACTGAGATATTAAGGAGTCATGATAGAGTTCTCAGTTACAGTGTGTCTCAATTTATGTCTTAAATATCTTTAGGAAATATCAAAACAAAAGCAAATGTGTTCATTGACAACATGCAACGTATTTTGACTGCAGGTTTTGGCACATCTGAGCGTAGTTTGAGATTATTTATTATGTGTAATTTAAAGTCTCAATTTTATTTCATATGTTTCTCTTACAGTTCCTGAGGAGAAATTAAAAACAGACTCAGATGAGTTGATCAAGTGTAGGTTTCAGATTCATGAGAATTTAATGAGAAATGTTTGAGTTCATATTGAGATTTGACTTTTGATTACACATTTTGGGATCTTGGGATATAAGAGCACAGAGTCTGAGACTTTATTGAGAACTTTTATAATTACTAGAGTATTTATCTACTGAAAAGTCTCAGATCTCATTTGTGATTTCTCTGTCCTATACAGTATGTGAGAGAATTGCCTGCTGCATGAGACGAATACGCCACTTCTGCATCTTATGGCGCGAGTTATTATGCCTCTTCCACAGACGTCAAGCGTTATGTATGAATTTCGGGAGAGCGGGGCGCTAAAGTAGCCATTAGCTCCTGGATGAACCCGATGCTGAGATTCAGCGCTTCTTTCACGACTCTAAATAAACTGAACTTCCCACTGCAATCATCACGGGTGGCTTCAAGACTGACAGGCTGGAAATGGGATTTCGCTGGCGAGCAGATGAATCTCTAAATGGGGAAGGCAGGAGGGATATTTGGCCATTTACCCCATAAAGATTTCATCTGACAACCCTTCAACCTCCACCCACTGCTGCAATATCTGTGTGAGTGTGTGTGTGTGTGTGTGTGTGGGTTAGTGAGTAAATCAGGCGTCAGTCTGGCTTGTTATAGTCTAGTTTGGTGTCTTGAGTGGGTCTTCCAGGTAGAGAACACCTACACGACAAACTTTCGTGTGTGGGCGAGTGTGAATTAGACAGCTGTAAAGTGCTACGGGCCAGTCACCCAATCCATGACAGCAAAATGAATATCAGTGGAAATGGTGAAAATATATATTCCCACATTTATTCCCAGATGGTGCGATTTTCGTTCGGAGCAAAACACAGCTTGTCGCAAATAATGTGTCTCAGGATGGACGGAATATTGACAGTCTTTTGTCTTTAGTGAATGCGATTGTCTGTGTTTGGTAATGTGTGTTTTGACTGGCGCTGAGATTGGATGCGTTTGATTTGTCATCTGTTCGTGAGCCTTATTCACATGAGACTGATTTCCTCGGAGAAATTTGGGTTTCACAGTATTTTGTGATTTAAATCTCATATGAATCGAACACTGTGTTTTTCCTCATACATTCCTTGTAAAAGAAAAAAATGACCTGTATTTTACCTGTGCTCTCTGAGAAATCAAATGTCTTGGATTGCGGTATATTATTTTTGGTTACACTTTATTTTAAGGTGTCCTTGTTACAGTGTGTGAATACATTTAAGTACTGAGTAATATTAATTAACTACATGTATTAACTATATGGTTAGGGTTAGGTTTAGGGTTACTTGCATGAAATTATGCATAATTTGTTGTTATTATAATAGTAAGTACATGTAACATGTGTAACAAGGACACATTAAAATAAAGTTTTATGTTATTTTTTAATGAACCAGAATAAATATCTACAGAAATCTTTAGCAATTCCTTCATGTCTCATTACTTGATCTACAAAAAATTACTGGAAGCTTTTTTTAAATCAAAATTGGATTAAAAATGCAAAATTACTTCATGAGATTATAGGTAACTTGAAAATTAAATCTACAAACAAACAAAAAAAAAATATATTTTTTTTTTTATTTTATATACATCTCTTTTTTCACTCATTATTTGACCAGACTGCTGAAAGATATAACTTTTTTAATTTCATATTTATTTAAATTAAAAAATATATTTAAAAAATTATTATAAAATATTTTGATTTTTTCAAATCACTTTTTCACTCATAATTTGGCCAGACTGCTGAAAGAGAACTTTTTTTTTTAAATTAAATATTTTAATAAGAAATGATAAAATATTGTAATTTTAAAATGTTTTTCATTTTCATTTATAATTATGATTTTATTTAAATCTCTTTTTCACTCATAATTTGACCAGACTGCTGAGAGATAAAACATTAAAACATAAAAAAGTTACAAAAGTTACAAAATATTAATTTAATTATTTTAACTAATAATTAATTTAACTAACAATTATTAAAATATTATATAATTATTTGAACAGACGGTCGAAACAAACACAAAATATTTTTTTTTTAATTAAAAAATTATCAAATATTTCAATTATAAAATATTTTATAATTAATAATTTTAATAATTAAAAATACTACATACTCAAAATGATGATTTTTTTTCTTGATACAAAAAATGTCACTTGCTATTTTTTAAGTAGGCATTGTGTAGTCTGTATATCCCAATGCATGAAACTGATGATCAGAAATGTTATACTGTTCTGGTGCAAGTGAAGTACAACCTTCTAAATTTCTAAAATAGTCCCATTTTGTTGGTGTTTGCTGGCGAAGCAGCGCTAAAATAAGCCCCTGACCCTGTGACATCAGTTCCTTTCAGCGTTTTCTTCTGCTCATATTGCTGTTAGTGCCCGCAGAGAATGAGTTCATGAATAATTTAGAGGTCCTTCACAAGGGGGCCTCAAACTAGGTCTTTCTCAGAGACGAGACTGACGGACCTTGACGGAGACGTTCTGGAATTCTAGAATATTTTGCATTTTTTAATATTTGTTTCTTAACATGCAGTAATGCAGTGAACATTTTTATTATGGTGTACGGTTGTACTGCTTGTGCTGTGATGTTATAGTTTGTATCTCAGCGTGAACATGGAAAAACAAGCCTGACTGTTTGCTGACGTTGTTATGTAAGATTCAATCCCTTCGCAGAATATGATTCCCATTACACACCAAATAGTTCAAATACAGATTGCCCCTGGTGGAAGATACTGTAACTACACCATTATGCTGCCAAAAAGCATCCTTCTTCATTGCCGGCCATTAAAACATACAGTAGCTGCGTAGTTTTTTTTTTTTTTTTCACCAAAAATCTAAAATTATAGTATTTAAATATAATAAATGATAAAATGTATTAATTTAATCGGGCAACTGACTGACCAATTAAGTGCTGTTTTACTGATTTTTCTGCAACTCTTAGTAAATCATATAAGCAGGTGTGTAGGCTAGGAATAAAGAAAAGCAAATAGTCTAACAAAAATATTTGAATCCTGCCCACTGCTATGGCTTGTGAATCATATTTTAATACAGTATTTTATTAAAATATTGTGTTCTGTTTTTGTTAGATATTTAAAAATTATGAAAGATTTTAATTATAAAATGTTATACGCATATAATTAAAATATAAAATTAATACATATTTAATTGTAGCATTTATCTATTAATTTATTTACAGCTCAAGTGGTTGACTAATCCAATTAAATGCTATTTTAATATAAATTATGGTATTACCATATCCATTTTCCATTTAGCCTAAAGTCAATATTTTGCATTTTGACTGGTTTTATTGTCTTCTAGTGTTGTCTTTTAGTTTAAATTATGCTTTGCATTTTATAAACACTGTCTTTTTTTCTTCATGTAATTGCATCAAAACACTGACTGTCAAAAGGCAGACTATAATGTTTATTTTCATTATTTTAGGCACCACATGAATGAAAAATATTTAATTATGAACTATTAAATGAACTATTAACTGAACTAAAACTAACAAAAAAAATTAATTGCTTGAAATAAAATAAACATTAACTGAAATAAAACAAGGCAACAATTAAAAGCAAACAATAATTAAAGCTAAAATAAAAATAATAATTATTTAAAAATGAAAAATGAAAATAAGGTACTAAAAATGACAAAAACACAAAAATGACTAACTAAAATTAAAATTCATACACAAAATATAAAATATAAAAACTAATAAAAAAATAATAAAAATACAATAATATCTAAATGATACTAAATTGCAGTCAAATGAAGGATGGCATTCAGAGGGTGGATTTACTATTGCACAAGACTGAACTAAGCACGGTTTTCTGGTCATGCCAGGACATTTTTATCACTTCATTTTCATTTACACTCATATTTTCTTGTTATTTTCCCGAGCTTATCTTCAAAGGGGTGCATCTGACCCCAAACGCTCTCTATGAAGTTAAAAAAGACAGAGTGAAGAAACGCTGTCTTGTAAATCAAATAAATGAGCTATTTATAAGAGCGTTAGTCCAAGTATCAAAGCTTTCTGAGGCGTCGATCACAGCGGCTGACGGTATGTGTTTCTGAAACAGAGCCCAGCAGCGCTGAATAATTTACGATATTTGTTTTTGCATAGTCATGCTTTGGATGAGAGTGTGTTTATGTGTTTCATCACCTGATCTCACAAAACAAGCGCCTTTAAGAACTGGTACAGCACCTACTTTCTTTTGCACTTTGATGAAGGTTTTTACACCGTTCTGAAAGATTCATTTTTGGTCATATTGTGGTGTTTTTGTTTATTTGTCTTTTATTTTAAATGATGTGTTTAGCACTTTGTATTGATGTTACTGCAAAACTGTTAATGTTGACTGTGATTGGTGAGTTACTGTAAGCATTCCCATTTATTTCAATGGCAGCTGGCTGGCGAATGAAGTGCAGAAAAAATGTAAAGCCATCATTGCACCAGCCAAGCAACTGCCATTGAGATGCATGGGAATATCATGAAAGTGTTCTTTCTTTAAAGGAATAGTTCACCCAAAAATGAACAATTTACTGACAGTTTTCTCAGTTTCAGGTCAGCCAAGATTTAGATGAGTTTGTTTCTTCATCAAAAATTGATTTGGAGAAATGTAGCATTCCATCACTTGTTTACTAATGGATGCTCTGCAGTGAATGGGTGCCGTCAGAATGAGAGTCCAAACAGCTGATAAAAGCGTCACAATAATCCACAAGTAATCCACACCACTCCAGTCCACCAGTTAACATCTTGTGAAGCCAAAAGAAAAAAAAAACAGCATTAAGACATTTTAACTTCAAATCATTGCTTCCAGCTAAAATATGAGTCCTCTGTCCATAATATTGCTTTTTCCAGTGAAAAGTCATCTCATCTTAATAAGGAGAGAAATCTGCACAGATCAAGCACCGTTTACAAGCCAAAACAGTCCAAAACTGCTCTAAACAAATATGTATATGGGTGGACTTTGATGTGAGAGACAACAGGAGATGGATTTTTTCACTGGAGGAAGCGTTATTATGGATTATGGACTCATATTTTACCTGGAAACAATGGTTTTAAGTTAAAATGTCTTAATGATGGATTTGTTTCTTACAAACACGCAACTTTTCACTTCACAAGACATTATTTGATGGACTGGAGTGGTGTGGATTACTTGTGGATTATTGTGATGTTTTTATCAGCTGTTTGGACTCTCATTCTGACGGCACCCATTCACTGCAGAGGATCCACCGGTGAGCAAGTGATGGAACGCTACATTTCTCCAAATCTGATGAAGAAACAAACTCATCTACATCTTGGTTGACCAAAGAGTGAGTGCATTTTTAGCAAATTTTCATTTTTTTTTTTTTTTTGTGGGTATCTTTGTAGACATATAACCTTTATCTGTTATTGTTTTTTTTATACTGTATAAGTGTTTCACAGACCATATTCAGAGTATGACATTTTTCTGCTTTCTGTACATGCAATTCACACGACATTTCCAAAAATGTTCAATATGCTACAATGCATGAAATAATTGATTCCACAATGCAATGCATTCGGCTTGACCCTCCATTTCCAGTGTGACAAATGAAGTCATCTTAGCCATAATGTTTAACACCGTTTTTTTCATTATTTAATTCGACTGCCAAGAGTTTTAACACAAAATTGCATTCAAAATCCACAATAACCGGCAATATATCTGACATAACCGAAAACCTCTTGCAGAATTAAACATGCACGTAATGACTCCATATGACAGCAATGTGGCACAATACTGCAGCTAATGATGCATGAAAGGGTGGTTTGCATGTATGTAGCCTATATATATGTTTTTTATTTGGCTGGATTTTGATTTCGTGTCTGTTCAGTGCCACTGTAATGAGCCAACGCATCTTTAATTGGTTCACGTGGACTGAAATATAATGTGCACATGCAGAACAGCCTCTGATACTGTAATTTACTCAATTATAAACTTTTTTAATTATGATAATTAATTCTGGTTTTATATCAGAGCACTATAAATCAGCATGGCTTTCATTTTCAATACCGGTGTGTACAAAATATTCAGCTCTGAGCAAAACCAACTGGCTTATGAAATAAAGGTCCCATTTTATTGCATTGTTTCTTTTTGGTGACAGGAGTAATTGATCAAACCCAGAATTAAAATCGCCGTATTCAAGGACAGGGAGGCTCTCCGTTCGCTTTCATTTGATCTGAGCGAGCGGATCGTATCAGTTCGTTTATTGAATCTGCTGCTGAATTCATTTGGTTCAGACTTCAGCACAATAAAACCCAAATTATATCCCCGAGGGAAATGTTTTAAGGATATTTAATCAGGACAGGATCAGAATTAATTTCAGGTGACTCCCGGGAAGCTTTGCCTGAACTCAATTTGAGTGTTTCTCAGACCTTGAAATGATTGTCAATGGAGAATCGCTATTAGACAAACATTTAGTCCAGAAGATTGTTAAATCTTTAGTTTAGGAAGGTTTATCTTAGACTGAATCTGAAATAGCATCACTTTTGCTCAGATTTAGGATCTGAATAAACTATTCGTGCTCTGGATCATGTGACTCTTTGAGGAGAGCGACTATTACTTGCATTTGTTCACAAAAAACAAAAACAAAAAAACACATTTGTGCTTTGCTTTGTGTCAGTGAAATGCCAAACAATGCAAACACTGAACGTTTAGTCAGTCATTAGTCTCTTGATTGTGGTATTCTATTCTGGCTAATTATCTGTGAAGATTAATTTCATCCTCTTGAGCTGCTTAAAAATGAATGTGAAGGAATATTGAGGTTCTGATTTGAGCTGTCTGTCTGTCGTCTGCTTTCAGAATGACACAAAGCGCTGGGAGGATTTTGCTGAATTTGTGGAGCGCTCCAGACCGTCCGTCCCGTCTTACGTGATGCTGAGCATGTAAAGATCCAGACTGAGGTAAGAAGACTTTTATTAAAGCGGTTCTCAACTGGTTTTTGCTAAAGGGCTCCGATTTTACAGCTATTGCTGAATGAACTCAGTAAGTAAATAAATAAATAAAATGATTGAAATGTATTATTTGTAGCTTAAATATATTATTAGATAAATAAAATAAATGATTGTTAAATAAAATAAATGGTTATTTAAAATATTGGTTATTTATTATATATTTATATTACATATTTTAACTATGTTATATTATAAACACATTGAGTGTGTTATTCGTTTAAATCTATTATTTGTAGTTTTTTTCAATTATTATTAAATTAAATTAAATTAAATCAATGATTTAAAATAAATTATTGTTTAAATATTATGTATTTTACATTTATATAATTCTAATTTATAATTCTAAATATTTATTATAAAATCATTGAATATATTATTATTAAAATTTCTTATTTGTGGCTTAAATTTATTGAAATTTTATAAACAGTTAAAATAAATTATTGTTTAAAATGTTGTTTATTTATTTTATATTCATATTTATAGTTTAAATTTATTGAAATTATTGAATTAATTAAAATTAATTAAAATGAATGTTAATTAAAAAGTGTTGTTTAAAATAGTTTATTTATTTATATTATATATTTGTGACCCTGGACCACAAAACCAGTCATAAGAGTCAATTTTTCAAAATTGAGATTTATACATCATCTGAAAGCTGAATAAATAATCTTTCCATTGATGTATGGTTTGTTAGGATAGGACAATATTTAGAGATACAACTATTTGAACATCTGGAATCTGAGGGTGCAAAAAAATCAAAATATTGAGAAAATGGCCTTTAAAGTTGTCCAGATGAAGTTCTTAGCAATGCATATTACTAATCAAAAATGAAGTTTTATATATTTACGGTAGGAAATTTACAAAATATCTTCATGCAACATGATCGTTATTTAATATCCTAATGATTTTTGGCATAAAAGAAAAATGGATCATTTTGACTCATACAATGTATTTTTGGCTATTGCTACAAATATACCCGTGCTACTTAAGACTGGTTTTGTGCTCCAGGGTCACTTTTATAATAATTTCATATTTAGCCAATAATTGAGCTTAAACTGCATGTAAGATAGGCCGAGTAATATTTTCTTAAGCCATTTATTAGCTATTTAATTTTAATTACTATAACCAACAAAAGATATTAGAATGGTTTTCTCCTCCTTTAAAAAAAAGTCAATATTTTTATTTATTGTGACATCCTTAATATGCATGATTTATGCTTAGATGCATTTTGCGTCATTTTTTCCCCATTGTCTGTGACCCATCAGAACAGACCCGCGGCCCATTTTTGCTTTGCGACAGACCAGTTGAGAACCGCTGTTTTCCAGCACGCTGCGGTGGAGACCGCGCTCGCCTTTGAACGCCAGCATTGTGCCTTTGCCGTTTGTTCACTTTCACAGCGCTGTGGCCTTGATTGTGCTGATCTGCTGCATTCGTAATGTACTTTAGAATGGGAAGATCAAGTTTGTGCTCTGGCAGTCTTGTTCAATCAATAATGAAACGAGGGCTTTGTCTAGGATCCTGTCAGACGTGACTTTCCGCTCAAATCTGCACTAGAAACGGTGAATCGCTGCTGGTTTATGCATGCATGCATGAGTCCATGTGATTCGGAGGCTCCGAACACAGACTTTGTTGTCGAAAAGATAAATGACTGCTGGTGGACTATAAACGAATTCATCTATAGAACGTCCCCTAACCGCAACCACGTGCATGTAGGCAACATAGCCAACAAAACCAATTTGATTTAACCTCCAAAGAGCTTCGTGACATGCTCATTTATTTCTAGGTGATTCTAAAGCATTGGTGAGATTGAATGAGGGGCCCCTGAGGGCCGGTCTTGTATATGAAGAGTCAAACATGGAGATTTGTGTGCAGATTGATGGGCCGCCAGCCAATAGTTCATCAGCAGGCTGTACGCTCAGCCGCTCGCTGCGGCTCAGATTTATGATGTCATAATGCCGATGAGTGACCTCCAGTGAGGCAAAACCACCGCTGCAGTTTCATCACTTTGATGAGAGCGGCGTCTATAACTTTGCCAATAACCTTTAGATGGACGATCCATCCGAAACCACAACTTCACAGGATTTGTGTTGGATTGCGTGCTGTGGGGTTGTACTGTGAGACAACTTGAGTAAGCTATTGTTAGGTTGACTACCTTACAAATTATTTCTGTGCAGGGTTTCAAAATGTTGTTCAGTTTCAGTTATATATATATATATATATTCCTCAAGGATGCATTAAATTAATAAAAGGAATAAAAGTGTATAAAAGCAAATATAGAGAGAGAGAGAGAGAGAGAGAGAGAGAGAGAGAGAGACTTTTCACTTTTAATTAATTTAATGCATCCTTGAGGAATAGGTGTGTGTGCATATATATATATATATATATATATATATATATAAGAAAAATGTAGATGTATTTATTTATTTATTTCCTCATTTGTAAGTGTAATAATTTAAGATGACAATCCATTTTCCCTGTAAATTTGATTTTGAAATGTGTATATCTGCTAAAGTTATTTGATTTTGTCTTATTTATTTATTTATTTATTTTTAATTTTATTGATTTTATTAAATGTTTTATTTTATTTTATTTTCCCAGGAGCAATACACGTTTATCAAAGATCACAAAAATACAGCTCTTCTAGATTTATCTAATACTCATTTTTTTTATCTGCTGGAGATATTCAGACCACTTTAAATCTAACAGACCTGGTCTAAAAGCCACAACCTACCCATTTCTATTTCATAGAGTGTAAAACGCATGAAAGAAACTCTTCAAACCCACATGAAAATGGCTTGCTGTAATTTATACAGGACAAAATCATGATATACAACTCCAAAAGAGTTCAGTTTAACATAAGGACTCTTGCAGAGATTCGTCCTTATGAATTTATCAATAAATAGCCAGGACTTGAGCACCTTAAAAAACCTAAAGACCGTCAACACTGAGCTCTGACAGAAGTGAAAGCGTAAATGAAATGCTGTGTGGCTGTAGGTGAGTGACAGGCGGCTGATGAATGGAAGTCTCTCTGTAGGTTCAGTGTGATGACCTGAAGTGAAGAAGCTTCATCTGATGAGTCATTTCTCACAATAATGTCACTCTTGCTTCAGGCACTTCTGGAGGAGGAGCTTCTGTTACATATTTACCTCATTCACATATGATACTGGCATTTTTGATGAAACTGTGATCATGGCATTTGTTAGTTAGTTTGTTAGCATCCCTGATGGAAAATCCACAGCAGCTAGTATAAGCTCCTTTAAAAATCTACGCATTTTAAATCAACCAAACTGTTTTCTCATCATTTATTTAGTTTATGCATGCATTTTGCGGATGTTCAGGAGAATCGGTTCAGAAATGTTTATCTGCATGTAGCATTAAACAGTTTAATAACTCAGTGCTTCTCTCTGATCTCCATCATGCCTCAACACACTTACAGCAGAGACGCTGCGAAATAAAACTAAAAACAAGAATGAGCTATACAGTAGATCACAGATTCATGCACTGAATTTAAAAAAAAAAAATGCTGTGTCAGTGTTTGCGAACAGCGAGCCTTTTATCTTTGAGGTTCTTGTAAAAATGCTTGAAATTAGATTTTTATATTTCTGAAGAAAATGTGCATGTAGTTCATGTCACAATTAGTGTTTGTCAGTGTTTTGGTGTTTGGATTTCTAGCTTGTTTTCTATGCAGTTGCTAGGGTTTTTTAGCATGTTCTGTGGTTGCTAGGTGTTCGGTGTGGTTTGTAGCGTACTGTAATGCATTGTTGCGATATTCAGTGTGTTTTTTTAGTGTGTTGCTATGCAATTGCTAGGGTGTTCTGAGTGATTTTTAGTTTGTTGCTGTGTGGTTCCTGAAGTGTTATGAGTGTTTAAACACATTTTTAATGCAGTTGCTAAGATATTAATTCTATTCAGTTGCTAGGGTGTTCTGGGTGTTTTTGTAGTGTGTTGCTATGCAGTTTCTAGGGTGTTATGACTGTTTAAAGACATTTTTATGTGGTTGCTAAGATGTCCATTTCTATTCAGTTGCTAGGGTTTTCTGGGGTGTTTTGTAGTGTGTTGCTATGCAGTTTCTGTGGTGTTATGACAGTTTAAGCACATTGTTTATGTGGTTGCTAAGATGTTCATTCCTATTCAGTTACGAGAATGTTCTGGCTGTGTTTTAGTGTGTCATACTACAGTTTTTACTGTAGTATGACTGTTTAAGCACATTGTTTATGCTGTTTAAGCACATTGTTTATGCTATTGCTACAATTTTAATTTCTATAGAGTTGTTAGGGTGCTATGGGTGTGTTTAATGTGTTGCTATGCTGTTTCTATGGTGTTATGACCGTTTAAAGACATTTTTATGTGGTTGCTAAGATGTCAATTTCTATTCAGTTGCTAGGGTGTTCTGGGGTGTTTTGTAGTGTGTTGCTATGCAGTTTCTATGGTGTTATCACAGTTTAAGCACATTGTTTATGTGGTTGCTAAGATGTTCATTTCTATTCAGTTGCTAGAGGATTCTGGGTGTGTTTTAATGTGTTGCTATGCAGTTTTTACTGTAGGATGACTGTTTAAGCACATTGTGTATGCTGTTGCTACAATTCTAATTTCTATAGAGTTGCTAGGGTGCTCTGGGTGTGTTTTAATGTGTTGCTATGCCGTTTTATGGTGTTATGACTGTTTAAGCACATTGTTTATGTGTTTGCTAAGATGTTAATTTCTGTTAAGTTGCTACGGTGTTCTGGGTGTGTTTTAATGCGTTGCTATGCATATTTAAGTGTAGTATGACTGTTTAAGCACATTGTTTATGCTGTTGCTACAATTTTTCATTTCTATACAGTTGCTAGGGTGTTCTGGCTGTATTTTTTAATGTGTTGCTGTGCAGTTTCTAGGGTGTTATGACAGTTTAAAAACATTTTTTATGTGATTGCTAAGATGTAGATTTCTATTCAGTTGCTATGGAGTTTGGTGTGTGTTTTTAGTGTGTTGCTGTGCAGTTTTTAGTATGACTGTTTAAATACATAGTTTATGCGCTTGCTAAGATGTTCATTTATATACAGTTGCTAGGGTGTTTGGGTGTGTTTTGTAGTGTGTTGCTATGCGGTTTCTATGGTGTTATGACTGTTTAAATACATTTTTATGTGGTTGCTAAGATGTCAATTTCTACTCAGTTGCTAGAGTGTTCTGGGGTGTTTTGTAGTGTGTTGCTATGCAGTTTCTAGGGTGTTATGACTGTTTAAGCACATTGTTTATGTGGTTGCTAATATGTTAATTTCTATTCAGTTGCTAGGGTGTTCTGGATGTGTTTTAATGTGATGCTGTGCAGTTTTTACTGTAGTATGACTGGTTAAGCACATTGTTTATGGTGTTGCTACAATTTTTCATTTCTATACAGTTGCTAGGGTGTTCTGGCTGTAGTTTTTTAATGTGTTGCTGTGCAGTTTCTAGGGTGTTATGACAGTTTAAAAACATTTTTTATGTGATTGCTAAGATGTAGATTTCTATTCAGTTGC
>JAFVLL020034307.1:0-44020 GCA_021397915.2 Tor tambroides
ACGGGTTTGCCATGTTATTTTACATAGAACATGTACATTTACAGTCTATTTCTGTAATTTTACATTTTTTCACCGTATTTCAAAAAAACAGGAAACCGTAAAAAATACAGGAAAAACCCTGTAAAATTACAGATTTTTTTTACAGTGTTGTTACATCCAAAAAGCGAAACATATGAAGCTGTAATCATAACTGTGTACAAAAACGATTAGAAGTGCTCACTGTTTTACCACCTCTAGTGTTCATTTCTGTTGGAAACTGTAGTGATATGTACTTATTGGTACATATTTTTCGTCTTGCCGTATGTTTTTGTCATGAGATCAGGTAGCAACAATGAAGAAAGGAAGGACTAAACCAATCAATGAGTGATTGACTGAAGTCAGTAAGAATATTCAGACATTTCTTGTGTATGTGCTCACAGGAAACAGAGATCCTGAACACGGCAGTGCTGAACGGGAAGACGGTGGCGGTGCCAGTGAAGGTGGTGACGGTGGGCACAGACGGGACGGTTACAGACGTGTCAGATGCTGTGCAGTGCCAGTCCACTGATGAAGATGTGGTTAAGGTCAGTCCTCTGAGTGAATATTCCTGCCTCCTTCAATCGATTCACTCAAATGAACAAACAAACCAAAGCATGTTGTGTCATGTTGACTTTTAATGAATATGATAGAATTCAAATGAAGCTCACAATAAATTCCATTCATGTCTAATGAGATTTTCCAGTGGTTAATGGAGGTGATAATTATTCATCATGTCGGGATACTTATTAGAATTGTAAAATATACTTCAAGAATCAATCTGAACTTGAACAGATCTGTTTGAAAGTTCTTTTTAGTATTCAGTCATCTGTCTTCACCTGCTCTCACTCTGACACTTGTTTAATAGAGATCCATTTCTCTATTTCTATATCAGCATGTTGCAACAAGCTGGCAAGATGCCAAGTGTCATCCATGGTGAAAAAGAAGCATACTTTAGCATACTGGTAAAAAGAGAACTTATTACGGAATTCACATACAGTAAGTGTGAACTGAATGTAATGTTTTTGGAATAGTTCACCCAAAATTGGAAATTTGCTGACAATTTACTTGCTCACCAATGGATCGTCTGCAGTGAATGGGTGCCGTCAGAATGAGAGTCCAAACAGCTGATAAAAACATCACGATAATCCTCAAGTAATCCATACGACTCCAGTCTGTCAATTAACATCTTATAAACCAATGCGTGTTTGTAAGAAACAAATCCATCATTACGGCATCTTAACTTTAAACCATTGTCTTGTGTTTCAGACAAGACCATTTTTTCACTGGAGAAAGCAACATTATGGATAGGGGACTCATACTGTATTTTAGCCAAAAGCAAAAACGTCTCGATGGATTTGTTTATAACAAACACACAGCTTTTCACTTCACAAGACATTTATTGATGGACTGGAGTGGTGTGGATTACTTGGGGATTATTGTGATGTTTTTATCAGCTGTTTGGACTCTCATTCTGATGGCACCCATTCACTACAAGCGCACATTCTATACAATTAAGCACACTTCTTATTCACAAGGGTTTCACTGACCGTTGTGTCTATAATTCTTGTCTTTCTGGGTTTCTTTCAAATGCCTACAGCTGGATCTCGGTCACATATGAGCTCAGATTCAATCATAGCGTATATAATTATGATATGTTTGATTACGCATGAGACAAAATCTGCTGGAGCTTGTTTCGAAACAAGACTGGATTGTACAGTTTTTTTTTCTAGAGATGGTAATTTGTGTTTGACAGGCCTATTAAGTTGAGGTTGTTTAGACATGAAATTCTCTAATTTTAAATGATCCAAAAGACTTATACGCAATCAGCTTCCACTGTGGGAGTGATTTAATGCCGACGACATTCTTAAGAATGTTTTTAATTGCTAATTTCACTGTATTTCTTCACAGTTAAACACAGCTGTGCTTCAGCTAAAACTCTCTCTTAAAAGCATTAAAGGCTTTGGTCATATGCAAATGATCAAAACAATGTATATGTTTACATAGACTGCCATAATCCAACGTTCGGCCTAACATTTCATTCATATTCATGAGTAAAAGTTTTATCTTATCCCAGTTCATACTGTAGCTGAGTATGTGCAAATTACTTCAGATATGCTGTGAAAATGGAATATGTGCAGTTATTACCTTAAGGAGCTATTTCTAACTGATATGATCCTTAAATTGACTTCCGTTAGTTTAATCTAATGTAGTCAGGCTGATTCACTCATTAAATAACCAGGTAATTTAGATGTCACCACATGAAGCACATATTTAGCCTGAAGTCAGAGTGTCCCTCCAGTTTAAAACTTAACTTTGAACTGTTAACTTTACCAAAGACGGGGGAGTGTTTGTAAAACCAGTCATTATTTAGTGACGCTTGAGGTACAGAAATTATATACTGCAGCATCAGAGTATCTCCTTTATGTGGCCTGACTAGAACAATACAGGGAACTGCATTATTTATCACCTGCTCTGTAAAAATGCTACAGTAAAAAACTGTTCATTGGTTAACTGTAGGTTACCCTACCATATATGCTGAAAAAAATTGTAAATGGTTTAACATTGCATACTGTCAAATTTGTGGGGTATTTTATAAGTAAAATCTATACAATTTATGGTTAAAAAAAAATACAAAAAAATTGCAGAAGTCCCTGGCCTGTGTGACACATTGCAAATGAGTCTGTATTTTATAATCTTGTAATTGTATAATTATTTGATATTTATAATTACATAATTATATTTATATAATTATGTAATTTCTGCACGTCCCTGTTCAGGTGCCACGGAACACGCGCTATTTTACGGATTAAAAAAAAAGAGAAATAAAATATAAAGTAAGGTATAAATAAGTGTAGAATAGCACTGTCTGTTTGCTTATGTGCTGCACATAATGTGCATCAATCCGAGTGTAAACGGGCAGAGATGTTCAGGCAGGTGAAAAGCGTTTGGTTAATGGTGAATATTGACCTATCGTGCGTCCTGTTGCCGAGCCCCGCCTTGATGTAATGATTGACAGCTAGGGGGCGTGCTCCGCTCGGAATGCATTTTCAAATCCACAATGACTTAAACTATATTCATCGCGTGGTATTTAATGAAAATGCAATTGAAGCGTCATATATGTAAGTGTCAATGCATTTAAGAAAAATAAAAGACATTTAAATCACCATTTTGCTACACTTTTGCTGCACCTTTGGCTCAGAATGCATTTTGAAACTCTCATTGAATTTTGCTACAATTATCCCGCGGTCTCACGATGAAAATGCAATCCCAAGTTTCCTACCCCTAAGTCTAAATGCATTTAGGAAAAACAGCATTTAAATGATAATTTTGCTACAGTTTTTGCTTGGACATGTTAAACATATCTAATCAATTTGGGTAATACATTTTCATTTTCATTTTGCAACTTATAAAGCTTTAAAATATGTTTTTAATATGCATATTAAAACTATAGAAAATGGCAAACTTAAAATATATAATTGAATTTTCATTTTCATTTTGCACTAAATGTTGCACATATGTATGGGAAAATGTAAATTTAAATACAGAAATGCATTGCCATTTTACATATTGCATTGCCATTTTGCATATTACATTGCAAATTGAATTTTGCTACACATATGCTTCCATAAATTTTTGGCTGCAAGTTGTAAAATTTACAGAACCCAGTTTGCTATCCCATAATACGCAAATCCAGCTTCTTTTACACTGTAAATTTGTTTTAATTGGTTTTCTTTGACTATTGTCTTAAACATTTTGCTATTGTGGAGATTTTTCATCTGATGTCTTCAAAACATTCAATACTTCCAACAGAAATGTGCATCATTTTTTAATCCTGACCCACACTCAATCACCTTTCTTTCAGCCCAGAGTCCTAATTTTAACAAATTATTTCAGTAGTTCACTTACTTTTACAATAATAACACGCTATGGAAACTGAGGCATAGAATAAAGTATTACAATTACTCAGTCGAACCTCAGCTGACCATGTGAAAATATCTCCATGAGCAGAATGACAAATAATTTTAACTGATGGGGAATAATGTTAAGTATACAAGTGTGACATTGTAGCTAAATAATGGATGACTGGGCGTACACACAAATGCATAATGGATTTGCTGGGATCACAATCACTGTAGTGGGTTAGAAAGATAACCATTTTGATATGAATTTTCAATTTCCTTGAAGACTGATGCTCTGTGTGCTTTGGAACTAGATGGAACTACAGTAGTTTTTATAAGGAGTGTGGCAGATTGGGAAATATTTTGTTTCCCCAAAGAGTGAAGCAGGGGAAAAAAAGCAATTTTCTTCCTATATCATGACCACCAATTTGGATATCAGATCATTATGTACCATTTTGGATCATTTTCTCCCAATTAATTTAATACAGAAACCCATCTGCCTGCCCGTAGCCACAACAATAGACAGTTAAAGAAAATAAATGCAATGCATAATAGACTAAATTACACAATCTCTTTAGCTCAAGCGGCAGTGCCAAAATGCTGAATGGCTATATTGTGCTGCATTATATCATGTTCTTACATGCTAAATAGAAAACATTAGCATTTTTATCTTTATTAGTGATTTAGTGAAAGCATACTAGTTATGCATTCATGTGCTGTTGCTAGTTGTTTAATTCATGTTTATTTTTTTACTTCTACAAAGCTATTCTGAAATGCTGACTAAAATAGGAGATCTTTATTTAAAAAAATAAAAAAATAAAATAAATAAAAAAGTGAAGCAGTTGTTTGCTGACATGAGGTCACACATTCTGCATGTTTCCAGACTAGCTGTTGGCTTTGTTTGATTTTTTTTTTACTGATGTAACCTGCTTGAGTTACTAGCCACACAACTCAATATGTCTGAAGTGCAGACTGTAAATACATCTCTTCTGATTTGTCACAAATTGTGAGAATGTTGGCAAGTAAGGTCATTCTGACAACAACTTCAAATCAAAGCCTCTGAAGTTCTTTCAATCTTGTCACAAACAGCTGGATCAATTTCCAACTTCTGAGAACTTCAAGAGCACATAAGAGTGTTTGATAGTTGACCTTGATTAAAGTATGTAATTCTCACTCATCATATTTCAGTTTTGAAATTCCTGGAAGCTATGCGCACTTGACGTTTGTACTTGTACAAAGAAGAGCACTTCCTACACATCCGAAACACAATGTGTTCAGGTGCTTATTCTGAGGGGGGGGGGGGGGGGGGGTTTATCCTGCCTAATAGCCTTGATTTTTTTTTTCCCTCAATTTTTTTTTCCTTTTTTTTCCCCTTAATGTAATTGATCTAATATTGTTTATTAAAAAACAAAAACTTACATTTAATCCATTTACTGTGACACTTCATAAAAAGTAAAATGCTCAGTTAAACTATTTTATTTAGAGGCCAAATCTAATTATTAATTACATTTGGCGCTTGGTAAAAGTTACTGTAACTTTGGATTCTCTTTACTTAGTTGTAAGAAATTAAGAACAATATTGTATTTTGGGGTTTGGGGTTGGTAAGATTTTTTAATATAGTCTAAACCTTTGAACTGGTTTTGTATATAATTAGCATAATATGAATATTTTGCTAAC
Organism: Tor tambroides; assembly: GCA_021397915.2. Taxonomy (NCBI): domain Eukaryota; kingdom Metazoa; phylum Chordata; class Actinopteri; order Cypriniformes; family Cyprinidae; genus Tor; species Tor tambroides. The sequence goes on from JAFVLL020034307.1 coordinate 5,595, forward strand.
ACTTTTTCTTTGTGAACCATTTTTCTGCTTGTTTAATTCACTTTATTAGATGAGCTAGTGCAACACTTTCAATTCATAAAGTTTTGTCACATACTGTAATTTGTAATTGCATGCAATCCACTTAAATGTGTGAAATAGAAGTTTACTCACTTTAATTGTGTTGGGACTGTGTGAATAGTTGTTGGCATTAACTGAACCTGGGCATGGGATTTCAAGTTCCCAGCATGCTTTGCATGAAGAGTAAATCTTAAAATGAAGTATTATTTTAGGTGTTTTGATGAGAAAGAGGAGAGACTTTTTTTGCACTTAATGTTTAATGTTCCGTTATGTTGGATTTTGGAAGTTTCTGTTATGTAGGGGTTTGGGGAGTTAATGTGGTGAAGAATGGAGCTTGTGTTCAAGGAAGGGTGGATGAATGTTGCTTTTTAATGAGAAATTACTTTTTGGCAGTTTTGTTGTTGTGCTGTACTTTCCATACCTATGTAGCATGCTATGTTTGCTATTGCTAACTATCTCAGGTTCATCTGAGTTACTTTGACGAATTTAATTTCACTAAGGTTTACTGAAATCAGTTAGGTTTCCGCTACATAAAGTATTTCATTTAATTTGAGAATTAAAGTATTTAATTCTCCTGCAAGTTCACTTAGACAGGATTTCTTACACCAAAACGGTCATTATTTACAGGTAGTTTTACATGACCATTTGTACTGTCTGTCTGACCTTAAGAATTAAACTATAACAGTAATGTAAGACTTCTATATGCAAATGATCTCAGTTATGATTGGCTAACCTCTTTACATGTCAAAACTACTGTACCAGCGTTAATGTTGCCATTAATCAGGATGGACTCATTTGCTGAATGCTGAATAGGCGTTTATCTCTAAATGTTTATATGGGTGGATACATATCAGGAGCATTTAGTCCATATAAGCTGTGAGTGCTCTGTATACCCAAGCATTTGAGAAAAAGAGTTGAGGAGCGGCTAAATATTAACAATACTATAAATTTCCTTGTCATTTGAAGTGTAACATAAGGCTTAAGGTAATTAAATATGTATGTAACTGTCTGTAAATGATATATTCGTGAAATAATGTTTAATTTGTGCCAATTATGGAGGGATTCAGGTGAGCAGTGCTCTACTGCTATGAATTGCCATTTTTGCTGTACGCTCTCATCGGTTTGTTGATGTCATGCACAAGGAAATTTTTATTTGTCATCTTTGAAAAAATTAGATAGCATTCCCAGTTAAAGAAATATATATAAATAAGACATAAATATATTTAGTTTCTTAGTATCAGTAAATAGTCTGATGTGCTGGGGACAGCCTTCTTGTGACTCACCGTAGAGTATTTCTATATTGAACTTCATAAGGCAGAAAAATATGACTAATAGCTGCTTCATCATGAAATGCCTCTTAAGTCAAAAGAGCACTTGGGCATCACCACTTAATATAGATAGATGGCTCAGATTTTGAGCAATGATATATATAATGTATAGATGGCAAGAACATATGATAATGCAAAACTTGTGAAGGTCGTGTGCAGTATCAGCACATAAAATAATAGTGCCCAATCAAGGTGGCATCTTTGAATACATTCAAACTTGGAAGTCTGCAAAGGATCTGCAATAAAAACTCAAATTTATTGACCAAACCTTTGTGTGAAAACAGTATGTGTGTATTCGAGTGGGTTTGTGTATGTGTGTGTATTAGGAATCAATGATTCTTGGGCCATATACCATGATGCTGTATAGAGTAGAGCACAGGGGAGTGTTATCGGGGAATCTTTCAATAGAGCCAGTGAGTTGTTTGATGTAAAGCACTATTGGGAGCCAGTCAGGTAAAACTGATGACCGCATAAAAAGGTGAGTTTAGATTACAGGTTCTCCCTAAAGGAGTGACGCAGACAGCCGATGTGGAGCTACATTAGTAGTCCAGCCGTATCCAGTGTAGCAGAAGAAGTGTTTAATATAAATAGGAGGAAGTAAAAGTTGAATGTACTTTTCTTGGATGTATTTCACCTTTGATTATAAATAACTCCCTCCTTCGCTGAGGACCCACACAGTTGTAGTTTAAGACCCGGTTAATTGTGCTGTCAGACCTGCTCAGTCGAACACTTGTACGAGCCGCCTGTTCATGGTCCGGCCCTCTCGTTCCTCAGATGGCTGCTTGATTGGATGTGTCTGACAGGTAGTTAATTTTCCAGACTGAATAGTCATGGCTGTAACATTGCGGTGGGAGATTCCCCAGTCTATGGCAGTGATTAATGATGACGCCCTGTGTGTTGTGTGTTTGTGTGCCTGTGTGTGTCTGTAACAATAGATTTGAGCCGTACAGCATTGGAATGAGTTAGTGATGTAGGAATAGTTGAAATGTGCCATATTAATCAAAGTCGACAGTGAACTTTCTAGAATTTACTTTATATCAAACATATAGTTTCATATTCTCGGCAAGGCTGAATTTATTGGATCAAAAATACAGTAAAAACAATAATATTGTGAAACATTATTATTATTTCAAGTAACTGTTTTCAATTTTAATGTGTTTTAAAATGTAATTTATTCCTGTAATGGCAAAGCTGAATTGTTGGCAGTCATTATTGACATTTTTGTAGAAACTGGTGCATTTTTCAGTTTTTCAGGATTCTTTGATGAACAGATAATTCAAAATAACAGTTTTTATTTGAAATATAATTGTTACTGTCAGTAAAAGTAAGCTTTTGCACACACACACACAACTGTTCAAAAGTTTACTTATGTATACCCTTTATATATATATATATGTGTGTATATATATATGTATATAGTTTTTACTTATGTAAACTATACTTATGTATAGTTTACTTATAGTGTGTATATATAAAGTTTACTTATATGTTTACTGTTTTAATTAATTCAGGTTCTATTTTAAAGAAATAAGTCTAACTAATATGCATCAGTTTGTTTTATTGATATTCATGCAGTTCTGTAGTGGATTGCTAATTAACCTTAATACCATTGATTGCATGTTTCACTCAGGAGTATTTTTATACTTATTAAACTTTGATGAAATTGAATGTCCACCATACAAATATTACTAATGACATTTGTAAAAAGTCCCCTTTGGATTTGGTTTGAACACACGTTATTAGTTAATAAGAACTTTCTCCATCATTTACTGACAAATGAGACCCTCACTATGTTATTGTTGAGTTATTACAGTAGTTCCAATATATCTGGACATGTAAACATGGATTTCATCCACAAAAAATGGCACTTAATTTCTATTAAAAATAATTAAATTTTTGTCTTCTAGTGTGATATTTTTTTTAAGTGTGGCTGAAGTGTCCAAATAGTTTTTGGGGTCACTGTGTTGAATATAACTGTCAAATCTAGTGTTTTCATCACGTCAGCAGTTTAACTTTGGCAGCCCTAGAAGACTTTCTAAGCATCTTCACGCTCAGACTTTGTTGAAGTAACAGAGATAATGCTTTGGAAGCAGAGCAAGAGGAAACTCTGACAGCAGACAACTCTATCAATCAGACAAGCATGAAACAAACTCTCACAGCTCTAACAACCCTTAAGTGTAGAAAGCAACACACCATGATGTTCTGATGCTGGATTAGATGTCTCACTCAGCTCTGGGAGTGTGTGTAATGTTCAGCCAGAGCCAGGAATACGACTCTTGAATTTTTTAGTACTTACTGTATAATGACATTATTCAGTAGTCTCTTCTGCTAGTAATCTGCTACTTTTCATGAATAGAGTACAAAACAGGCCTGAAATTGGTAATTTTCTAACAAATGGGGAGTAAAAAGAGGTGCTTAACTTTCAGAAAGTATTGAATGAACAGGAGATAATTCTAAATATTATAATTTAAATGAGACTTTTAACAAATTTATAGATTTTAAATCAATTATTTGTCTGATTTTGTAGCATTAAATTAATTAAAATCACTCTACAACTGACCAATGCAGTCAACACTAGCATATGGCTAAAAAACAAACAAACAAAAGCTTTAGATTATTTATTTAATTCTCCAAACGATGTTTCATTTTGAGGGTCACAATTTCATGTAAAATTTTATCCTTTTTTTTTCTAACATGGGAATATCATGGGATTTGTGCCTCTAATGCTTTAAAAAATTCAGTGTACTGTAAACATGGAAAGTGCCCACTAGCATTTTAACATAGATTGCCGAGATCTGGATCTTCTAATTGCTCTTTGGGGAGCATGAAATGATTGTGCAGTTCTCAAACCCTGACAGACTGAGACTTAATATTCCTTGAGAAAAAAATAGGAACATAAATGTTTTTTTACAAATAAAAAAGAGCCTAGGAGCTCTATTAATATGAAAGGGTTATGCACAAAATTTGGGTTTGCAGCCATGTGTCAGTGTGTATGAGTATGTGTGCGCTTGCATGCTTTTATCTTTCTGCTGCTGGCCACACTTTGATGGTGTGTGTTGCTTCTGTAGTTTCCATCCCTGTCAGATCCTGGTTAAAGCAATCAAAGTCCGACCGAGCCAGTCATAGTGATTTGAGGCCCGCATCAGAAGGGAACACTGAGCCAAGTAATTTCTCCAACGTTTATGAAACGGATGGTTTTGGAATGCGGCCTCATAACTCCTCGACAAGAGGATGAGGCCGCCCTTCTGTCTTCTCTGTGAGTGTGTCTTATGATAGGCTGTTGTATTTACTCATCATTATTAACCAAACTGCTGCCCATTTTCCCAGCAGCCATCTGGTCAAGAAAGGTGACTTGTGGGCCCTGGCTCAGCTGTGTGCTGCCAACTCATGCACACACTAACAAGCAAACATTTGTTTTTCTGTTACGAGCCAATTTATTGATAGAAATGCATACTTTTATTGAGCAAGGACATATAAATTGATCAAAAGTGCAGATATATATAATGTTTCAAAAGATTTCTATTTCAAATTAATGCTGTCATTTTGAATTTTGTTTTCATGTACCCTGAAACACAATGAATCACGGTTTCCACAAAAAATATTTACTCATTTTCAACATTAACAATAAATGTTTCTTGAGCAGCAAATTAGCATGTTAGAATGATTTCTGAAAGATCATGTGACTGATGTAATGGCTGTTGAAAATTCAGCTTTGCATCACAGGAATAAATTACATTTTAAAATATATTACAATAGACAAGCGTTATATTAAATCAAAATAATATTTTACAGTATTACAGTTTTTACTGTATTGTTGATCAAATAAATGCAGGCTTGGTGAGCAACTTTTGAATGGCAGTATAGTGTAAGTATTCTATATTTTTAGATTTTCATAAAGACATTTAAGCTACATTCAGACTGCAGCAAAATGTGGCCCAAATCTGATTTTTTGCTCATGTGACTCAGATCTTTTTTTTTTCCTCTCATGACAATGTGAACAGCACAAACCACATGGGATCCGATCTTTTCGATTCTGATTTGGGCCACTTCCATATGTGCTCCTGAATCCGATTCAGATCAGATGTTTTGCAATGCGACCTCAGTCTGAACAGTCATATCAGAATTCATGCGACTATTACGTCGCTCTAGATTGTCATTTGTCATGATTCTATGCTGATAGGAGTCACTCCAACTATTTTACATACCAGTAGTCTTTAATCACTCTGTAAATATGACAGACAGTTGCAAAGGTAGTCAGTGGAGAGAGTGAGGTTTTGAACTCATAAGTTTTACAGTGACATATCTACACATGCTAAACTTATGGGGTCGTACCCTAAATATTTAAAAACTTTTCTCTCTTTCTCCTCATGTTTGTCCTCCTTATCACCTGCTCACATTTACTTGGCAGTCTAAATTAACATATCATAGACCTTTAAAAACTCTATCAACCCAAAAACCCTGAAAGAAAATAAATGTTTGACATATTTAGAATAAAAATGTATTCATTTCATTTATGAATCATTTTAGTTGAATTGAGGACATTTTCATGTGATATCAGATCTAGCTGACATACCATAAAAAAACCCACACACACCAACAGTTATACCTTCAGTCTTTTACCTTAAGATAACAGGTGCTGTTTTCATCTTGGGCATCTAGTGCTCTGTTAAATGTGACAGAACCAGTACTGCTTTTATCTTTTCATTCAAAGGTAAAAACCAATAGAACAACTGAAAGAGATGAGAACAACTGAAAGATTGTGGGAGCCAAGATAAAACTACACCCCAGAAATGTTAAGACGTGTGATATTTAATCGTGACCTAAATCTGTGTAGGTGAATGTTGTGGTCAATTCTTTGTTTCAAACCATAACTCAAGAAGATACTTATACCAGAACACTAACTTTTGACAGGCTGACTCTTCAAAATCAAATATTTTCCAATGTTGTCAGACTTCACTGCCAATCCATTTCACCTTGTCTTTTGCTCAGATGCATTGTATTGATTTTTGGTAATGTGAAGTTCACTAATGTGTCTTGAAAAGATCAATCTACTGTTCTTTTCTCACTTCTCCATCACTGACATCCTTTTTTCTGCTCTCAGGTATCAGACAGGTGTGATTACGTCTACGTGAATGGTAAAGAGATGAGGGGACGGGTCCGAATGCTGCTGAACTTCACGTACGGTTACCTGAGGGCCCAGCTGGAGGTGAAGGTCTGGATTCCCAAACTGCCTCTGCACATCGAAGTTTCAGATACTGAACTCAGTCAGATCAAAGGCTGGAGGATTCCTGTAAACAGTAACGCCCAGAGGTACGAACCTTTGTGTTGGATTCTGAGAATATTGAGTGATCAGTAGATCTGAGCTGAATCTGCATGCTCAGTAAAACTCAGCAGATTTCCACAGAATTCAAACACCTGTCACTCACAAAGTTCAACACATCTCAACCCAGAGTCTGCTTGTAGTATTTTGCAATCTATTATGGCCAGGATTCAACCAGGGGCTGTGAATGTACATCAAGTGGTCTGTGTGTGTGTGTGTGTGTGTGTACTGGTTTTTGTGGTTTACGGGGACAAAATTTGTTTAATGACATGGGTATGACAGAGGTATTACAATTTGAAGGTGGTTTATGAGGCCAATGTCCCCGTAATTCAAAAGGCTTAAAAAACATACTAAATGGTGTTTTTTTGAAAATCTAAAAATGCAGAAAGTTTACTGTAAGGGGTAGGTTTAGGTGTAGGGTTGGTGTAGGGCAATAGCCCATACAGTTTGTACGGTATAAAAACCATTACGCCTATGGAGAGTCACCGTAAACCACAAAACAAACATGTGTGTGTGTGTGTGTGTGTGTGTGTGTGTGCGCGTGTGTGTATTGAACAGTGACACCTGCTGGTGGTCTTTAAAGGTTCATCCTGTACTGACTGGTCATAAATTATCAAACAGAACAGAATTAAGCAGTAACATTATCAAATTGAGCAAATGCATTAAAGGGATAGTTCACCCAAAATTGAAAACTCTGTCATGATTTTCTCACCCTCATGTCATTTCAAATCCATAAGCTCTTCAAAATAAAAATGGAAGATATTTGTAATGACACCAGCGAGATTCTTGTCTCTCCATTAAGTCCTCTCCACCAAAATTGTAATGCTTCAAAAAGGTCATAAAGACATCATAAAGTAATACATATGAATTGAGTGGTTTAATCTAAGTCTTCTGAAGAGAAAGGATCGATTTATATGATTGTATGACAGATTTAATTTAGGTTTGTTTTCATATATAAAAAATTGAAAATGGAAGCTGAGGGACAGAAATCTCTCAGTTTTCATTAAAAATATTGGTAACATTGTACTTAAAGCCTTTACATATAATGTATTATAAAGGGTTATTAAGGGGTATAATACATTATAATTATTCATAATGGGCGTTGTAATACATTTGATCTTTTCTTAATTAATTATAACCAAATATAAAATGCATAGTGTAAGAATGAATTCATAATGCATTAACTCTGGTTACAATTATTCATGAGATTGTACAATGCTTTGTAAGGTGCAATACAAGGCATAATTAATGCATTAAAACTGCTTTTATAATCCATTATACATAAAGGCTTTAAATAAAGTGTTACCAAAATACCTTCTTTGGAGTTTGAAGATGAGTGAATGCCTTGTGGATTTAGAACAACATGAGTGTCAGTAAATATGGGCACAATTTTAAATTTTGAGTAAACTTTCCAAAAATGGAATTATAATAAGCAAGTAAGTAAATAAATGTAGTTCATTTATTCTATATTTTTGTTGGGAAAAAAGCAAAAACCTTTTATAACATCAGTGGTTGCATCTGTTTCTGTGATCAGTTCATAAATATTGACAGCTCTATAAACGCAGAGGCTGAAAATCCTGCAGTTAGAAACTTAAAAGGAAAAAAAATTAAGAAAATGCTGCAGTGATTGTTTTAAATATGTGAATATGGCACAAAAAAGGAGATGTCTATCCCTAGCGAGCACATGAAACCTTCAAAATAATCAAATATATGAAGACAAATCACAACAATTTTCAGCATAATCCCACAGAGTATTTTTCAGGATAAAAAAACATTTAGAAAAAAAAAAAGTTAAAACTTTAAAGTGAAAATGCACTAAAATCCTTATATTGATTTGTGCTGTGAGTGGTGAAGTGGAGGAATGTGAGAAGTCCCACACAATCACACAGAAACAGATCTGACCAGCAGCTCTGGAGTGTGAAACCATTAAACAAACTCTCTGTCGGGCAGTACAGCAATGCCATGAATCTGTGATAGGACAAAGGACGTGATACAAAGGTTGTAATAGGCCTCCTCCTTGGCTTAGAATCAAATAACGTTATGATACATCTCACATCTGGTTGGTTTGTTGCACTTGGGGCTTTTTCTAGAAAGCTTTCTAATGGGGAAAATAAATGTGAATTCCAGAGTGGACACTGTTGAGCTCCATTGAGAACAATACAACTTACATTTATTTCATTAACAATCTTTATATAATGCTTATAGATCAGAGGTTCATATTAAGCATTCATATTGATTTCATTCACATTCCTGTATGAGTTCACATTCATATCTGAGTATGAAAATATATGAATCAAACCATCTCTAATTATAAATATGTGTTAAAGGAAAATCTAGCTTTTGGGGGTCCCTGAATTGGTTAAAAGTTTGTGAATCTGTAAAAGTAGGAAATCCTTGAGTTATGAAACAGCCACATTACAGGGGGTTGATCATTTTAAACCTATTGCAAATGCTCCTGGCTGCAATTTCCCAGCATGCACCTTTAATATTTTGTCGTCATTCAAAACTGAAGGATGGGGATACATTTCACCTCTCTCCCACAAGGAACCACTTGGGCTTGTGAATTCAAAATAGAATAAAGTCAATATATACGATTTCCTGCAGGTATGGAGGCAGTTTCCTCTAAGTCTCCATTTCCGTATGTCCCATGTGGCACAATGATTGACGACGTGTGTGAGAAGCTGAGAATACAGAATATAAAATATGATGCTCTTCATAGGTGAAATTTCAAGTTCCCAATGGGTTGCTCTGTGTGTGCATGTAGCTTTATGGATTGTGAATCCAGACTCCTGGAGTGAGGGAAGCTCTTGAGACATTTACAATACAGATTCATTGAGAGTTTGAGCAAAGCCAGATGGGAGATCCCATACATTGTGCAGTGGCATTCTTTCCAAAACTTCTCTGCTCAACTTTTTGACAGCATAAGTGAAGTACCTGACATGTATACTGTTGGCTTTACTTTGAAAAAGTACATAGGCAAAATAAGCAGTTCAGCAGTACTGGGAGGAAGAGTGTGGTGACAGTGATCTGTTTAGTTCTGCAAAATCTCTTATTTAAAAAGATGTGTCACTATTTAGACCTGACATTTTTGCAATGGCCTTTGACCCAATGTGACGGCCCCTTTATGTCATCACTACTTGTGGGCGGGGCCCTGTCTCATGGTTTGCACACACTGGATTATCAGTACACCAAAGTAACTCATGGCATACTGGTTTGTTAGATTTAAGTTTGTGTTTTCATAATAGTTCATTTTGTGGCTTATTTATGGATATGCACTGTAAAGCTGTTTACTGCTAATGAGTTGCTCTATATGTACAAAGAATGAACATTGGATGCTAATTGCTTTATACTTCTTTCTTTGTTTTTACAGCAACCTGTTTGATATGCATTTTGATTTGTGTGTTTCTAACATTACAATTAGAAGAAGGGTTTGTGCATGTAACTCTGCATAAACAACCCTTATATTAAAAAGGTTAGGCACAATTAAAGCTGAAGTATATGTTTTTTAATGGCAAAGATTTTCTCTTAATTTAATTTACAGAGAAAATGCAAAGTAATATGCAAAGTAAGCCTATTATAGGTTGATTTCTCAGAAAAGTGTAAAGGAGCAGTCACCTTTACCATTGTTTGCCAAAGGTGAAATCCAGTCATTTTAATATGGCAATTTACTTGAAAGTGTTCGATTTCCCCTCGCAGATTTCGCATTCAGATTGATCATTGTTTGTTTTGAAAGTGACTTGTGTAAATGGTGCTTCATACTTTGCTACACTGTTGACAACAGACAGTGGACGTTTTTTTTTAATCTACAAAATTTCACTGAATTTTCGCCAGTGTGACCATACCATAGCACTGTTTCTCTGTGATGTTATTTGTTTGATATAGTTGTTTGTATAGTTCTGTTTGTTTTGAGAATGATGACCATTCTGACAATGTAACGGCTCAACCAATGGTATGAGTTTGAGGTGGGGCTATAAGTTTGATTGTCCAATCACAAGTAAGGGGAGGGTTTTAAAGTAAATATTTTTACACACTTCAGCTTTAAAAGGAACTTATTACATTTTATAGGATCAAGTCTACCTGGTCTCATGACGAAAACATAACTCTTGGAACTTTTTTTCAAGACACGAAATACATACCAGTAAGTACATATTACTGCAGTTTCTAACAGAAATGAACACTAGAGGAGGTACACAGTTATGATTACAGCTTTATATGTTTGATTGGTAGCTCAGCCAGCACGAAATTGGAGTTAGGATGCGGAATCCTTGGGTACGAATCCCATCAAAACATGACTCACAATGAAAGAGCTGAAAGATGAGAGATCGAAAAACAAGCTAAAACAGCATGCTTGCGATTTTTACGACACACAAAACGTCACGGAGCATTAGACTTATAGCGCCACTCAATGGACATTTCAAGTCAGAACTGCGGTGACACCTGCATCTGTTCCAGGGGAATAAAACCGAACACTCTTTTAGTGCCACCCAGTGGACATTTCACATCGAATATGTCACGAAACGTACATGGCAGTGCATATTTCACGTTTTCTGAAAAAGTTCCCAGAGGTACGTTTTCATCATGAGACCAGGCTGAATCAAGCTGTTTGTGTCAACTCACTAAATATCCCAGAAGAACATCACATTATACTATAAAACAAAATAGATTTATGTATCACTAGTTTTGAATATAAAATGTATTATTCATTTTTATTTCGATTTCATCTTCTATAGTTATAACTGTGTGATTCTTTTCAATGGCAAACATCACTGTTATTATTGCATTATTATTCTCCTGCCCAACATGTTGATTCCCGTAGTTAGAACTACAAATAATTCCTCTAATTGTTGACTTCCATTAAAAACTCATATGATACCTCACCCATATCTAATGATCTGAATATCACAGAAACTTAAGAGTGTGCTCTTTTAATTTGGAGCAGCAAGTAACCAACTAATGCAAATACAGAGAATGTTCTCCAAGTAAAAATATAGATCTTTTTTTTGCTGGTACCTTGTAATGGTAATGTGTTTTGTGTATTTGCCATCTATTCTAAAGTCATGCACTGATTTGAAATCTCTGTTGAAATTAAGGTAAATATAATCAGTATGATTTTTGGACAACACTAGTTAAGTTGGACTTAAATGAGACAAGTGAGCGAGCCCTACACCAGCAGGATCTTCATAGATCTGTCTCCGGTAGTGGGAGGTTGTCTGTCAGTGTGGATCGAGTGGACTCTAATGAGGGGCTCGATTGCCGTCCTCCTGACAGCCTCAATCTCAGAGAGCACTAACAAGATGGCCACCTGATGCAATCATATTCTGATTCAGTGACAGAGCCCCAAAGTCCATCCTAATGTCGCAGTCTTGTGGCAATAATGCACATTGCAGTGGTGACACCTTAACAACCCACTCACTCATGTTGTAGTTTTCATCACACTAGTTACTTCAGCAGCACCCACACACTGCTTGGTGTCGCAAGTTCAGTCAAACTTAGATTTAAAATAGGTGATTAAATTCACAGTTTTGGAAGATGAGGGGCTACAATGCATGAATATTAATTAGGCTAGGTAACAGGGTTGGAACAATTTCACTCAATGTTTAATGGCCTAGCCAATGAATGTCAACTACCTGCAGTTTGAGGAAGAGTTTAAATTGTATAATATCCCATTACATCACAATGAAACATTTATGAATGTCACTGCCTTAAGGTGAAGTCATGTTTACCATTGTTTGGTGCACTTTAATGCGTAAAATTAAGCCATTCAATAGGAATCAATGCAAGTGGGAATTTCATGTGAAGGCAAAAGATTTCCCCTCACAGATTTCGCAACAGGTTCAAGTTGGAAACATAGATTCGTAAAAATCTGCTTGGTATGAAATTGACTCATATTATGTACTAATAAGCAAATCAATAAATAGAAGCCATTAAAATTATACATTTTATCAATTGTCTTTTTTTGCTTTTATTGTGTAGGACGGTAGGAGACTAACAGGAAATGTCTGATCCAAATCGTAGCACAATGTTATATATCTTGTTCTGATAATGTAATATATCATTTAAAAGACATGAATGATCATATTTTGACTGAAATATGAAAAAATACTATGGAATTTAAAGGCTACAGTCAACTGTTTGACAGAAGAAAGAAATGAATGCAGGTTGGGAACAATGTGAGGGTGAGTAAATGATGACAGAATTTAAATTTGTGTGAACTACCCCTTTAAAAAAGTTCAGCCAATGAAGTTTTTGAAAAAAAAAAAAGTATTTTAATATCATATCAGCTGACTAAGTCTGGTTTAGAGCCTCCACCTGGTTTTTGAGCTCCTGGTCAGTGCTAATTGTGTTCTTGTTAGCAAGGTTGTTTTGAGGTATCAGGACATGAAATTTGTTGAATCTTACCCAAATGACTCCATCTCCACATGTACCCTCTAAAACGCATGCTGTTAAATGAAGGACTTCATCGTCAGCACATCACGACTAATTAGCCTGCCTCCGCTAGCCACGCTCACCTAGCACTACAGAAAGTCAAGGGCCTCTGTCAGCAGTTTATGAACATGTGTTAGGCGGCCCAGACGCTCATTAGCCAGTGCTAGAGTTGGCTCTCACAGCTGCAGTCCGGTCTACACAGCGCACGCCAAAATACATTCATCTTTCCTGTGATTATCACAATGTGAACATGTTTAGCAAGGATGAACGAGCATGTCAAAAACAGCAAAGTCACCTTATGTTTGTTTTACTTGACCCGGAGACATTTTTCATGCAAGAGAGGAGAAAATGTCAATATTGGCTCATCGTCTCAAAATATGGCAGAGAAGCGTGTGTGTTTTGCATTCACCACTGATTTCCCTCTCCACACATTCTCATTTATATTTATCGTGGCATAACAGGCATGACCTTGCTGATGTAACAGCATTACGGTTTGGTGCTAGTGGGCACTGATGATCCATTTGTTTACCGCTGTATGTGTATATGTGAGAGAGAATCGCAAGGCTCTTCGTCCTCTGCCAAATGCGCTGCCAGTTGGTCGGTGTAGTGCGAGAGAGAGAAACTGACCCGAGAGAGCGTTTTTGTGCTCGTGCCAAGCCTGTAGTGTGTTGAGTGCCAGGCTGGCCCGCACTTTACGGCCTGGTGTTAACAGTGTTCTCTCAACACCAGGCAGGCATGATAAAAGTCCGACCGCTGGGAATGACTATTCCTGTCTATATCAAGGAATGATTCTGTGTGAGAGAGATATGTGGAGCTGGTTGCCCCCTTAAGGGACATCTGTCTGCTCTCTGGAAAATATTGTTTATTGAATCGTCTTCAGACCTCCTGTGTAGGTAAATAACCGAGCGCTGACACTGTGATCTCACTCAGAACAACTGATGGCTAAATCACAAAATGCCACTTGGAAATATCTCTTCCCTTCCAATAAAGTCTTTTTTTAACAGTGGTTTTTAAGTCCATGGAAAGATTTTCATGTCATAATAAGGTTTCACTTATTTTCTCTTACAAGGGGGGGAAAGCAGAGCAGTGTTCGAATCATTTTGCATATGTTCTTGTTCTTAACTAGCCAATGAATGTTGACTACCTGGAGTTTGAGAAAAAATAAAATGTAAAATGTCTCCAAAAGGTATATGGACCTGCAAGTCATAATTATAGCAGGTTTTGAATTTCACTGCTTTCAAAAGTGCAGACAAATTCATTATTGTTTGGCACATCAGGGTTATTATTGTTAACTAAAACTAAACCCTTAAAAAATGTGGTCACACTTTATTTTAAGGTCCAATTCTCACTATTAACAAACCATTAACTATGACTTTTGCCTCAATAAACTCCTAATTTGCTGCTTATTAATAGTTAGTAAGATAGTTGTTAGGTTTAGGTATTGGGTAGGATTAGGGATGTAGAATATGGTCATGCAGAATATGCGTTTTATAAGTACTAATAAACAGCCGATATGTTAATAATAGGCCTGTTAATAAGCAACTAGTTAATAGTGAGTATTGGTCCCTATACTAAAGTGTTAAAATATAAATATAAAGAAAAATCTAATTCAAAAATTAACAAAAACTATAATTTTTACAAGCATAAAATATCAAACCAAGTGCAATTTATTAGATATAAATATATAAGAATAGCACAAACATACTTTTAAGACTTTATAACAGGATTTGTTAATATTAGTTAATTGGGTATTGTTACGGGGCAAACAAGACATGAGGTGTACGGATCCATTTGCAGACTTTTATTCCAAAACATGGTCAAACACAGGCAGGGTCAAACATCAGCAGACAGATATGTTGAGGGCAAGACACAGAGTAATCCTAAAGCAAGCGTGGGTCGACGATCGGCGAACAATATCCAGTGGGGCAGATAACTGGTACAAGAGCAATAATCCAAACGAGGGGCAAACACAGTCCGAACAGCAAGGCAAAGGGTAATTCCAGGAAACACGGGCAGGTATCAAACACGAGAAGATTAACAAGGCAAGGCAAGGCAAGACAAGACAAGACTATGAAAACTAAGTGGGCTCCGTAAGGTAGCTATCGCTAAGATAAACGCTATACAGTACTCGGCGATAAGACAGAGGAAGTCCATGGCTTAAGTAGCGTGTGTGATTGGGCGATCAGTGAAAACAGCTGTTTGTGTCGTCAGTGCACTGGATGATGGGAAATGCAGTCCGATGGTGAATGGCAACAGTAATGTGGTGCAAGAGTCAATGCTGTGAGTGGGTGACCTCTGGTGGTGATTGTCCAGAAGTGCATGGACCAGATTCGTGACAGGTATCATGAACAAATAATGAACAACATTTTTACAGCATTTATTAATCTAGGTTAATTTATTTATAAATATGCTCATTGGTAATTTGTGTTAGTTCATATTAATGTAAACCTTTTTTGCAGTTTGCAGTCACAAGCAGTAAGGGTCTGAATAAATGTACCGTTTAATTTTCTACTCATAATGCACTAGTAAAAGTCAAAAGACATTTATAATCAAGTAAAGCAGAAAGATTGCAAAACTGTACTTAAATACAGTAATAAGGTATTTTTGTAAGTATTTTGTACTTTGTTACTATATACCTCATAGGGGTATGAATTGGATCTGGCAGTCATACATTAGAATTATTACTGTTGTATTTGCAGTAT
Source organism: Tor tambroides (assembly GCA_021397915.2). Classification (NCBI taxonomy): domain Eukaryota; kingdom Metazoa; phylum Chordata; class Actinopteri; order Cypriniformes; family Cyprinidae; genus Tor; species Tor tambroides. The sequence goes on from JAFVLL020034307.1 coordinate 21,428, forward strand.
TTCTTGAGTGTAATGAACAAACGCACTAAAATGTGTTATATATTCAACAAATATGTATTTTGTGTGTGTGGGGGGGGGGGTAAGAGAGAAATAATTAATGAGGTGGAACAAAACAATTGTTCTGCGTATGAGTGGAGGATATTTTTTTCATGCTGTAATTGTTGTATGTGATCGCATTATGAAATGGGTTCAATTACAGTGCTGGGAAAGTCAATCTGCCACATTAACATACCTACACACACTGTAATCTGATCCAGAGGACCTACACACACACACACACACACCTTCCTCACAGAAATCAATTGAATCTCTTTTCAGTGTTTAAACACAAAATAGAGGTTTTCTTCCAGTGATTTTATGTTTTTGCTGTACCATGCAAAAACCATCTAAAGACTATGACCTTTACTTTAATTTTTCACCCATAGACAATGCACATGGGTACAAATAAACATTCATAAACTGATGTTTGATTACTAAAGCACATTAAGCTCTGTCTTCAAATATGAATGTGTTCTTTGTGAATCTCTTTACCTTGATCCAGTGGCCTCTAACATCAAACCTAGAACTGAATGAAAGCAAAAGCTTCATTGTATTTCTAGCTCTTTTTGTAAATTTTACTCAGTTGTAGAGTATTTAATGAAAATGATATGCTTAATTAGCTTCCCTTGATTGGGTGCATCAACCTAATGAAGCTTAATTTAGGCATGTCAACAAACAGTTATTTCTGTAAATAAAAAAAATAAATAAAAAAATTTTTTGTCAAACATTTCAGAAAAAATCTTTCATGTAACCGTTGACAAGTTTAGCAAAACATGATTGGGTAATAAATATGCTGAAGTTTACAAAAAATAATGACTATCTTGGTGCAGATTCAAACTTTTATCCTTTCCATTCCCAGGTCAACGCGGGACAGTGAAGATGACGATGATGAAGAGCGGAGAGGAAAGACGTGTACTCTACAGTACCAGAGGGCCATGGTGCGTGTTCTCACACACTTTGTGGCTGAATCCTCTGAGACGCGAGGTCAGGTGGCCCACATGCTGGGCAGCGATTGGCAGGTGGATATTACAGAGTTAGTCTGGGACTTCCTGAAGGTAGAGAATCCACGAATCGCTAGGCTGAGAGAGGGACGTGTTTTGGAGGGCATGGACACAGGCATGACCAGCATTCAGGTATGTATATTTTTAATATTTATAAACCCTATGTCCGCCAATTCAAAGTCAACATGTCTCTTAAATTATTTGTAAAATATATTTTTACACTGAAAAACACACTTAAAAAGTTACACTAATGTGTATTCATGGTGAAAACAAAACTGAAAGTTTCTCTCACCATCAGGCCATCCAAGATGTAGTTGTTCTTCATTAGAACAGATCTGGAGAAATGTATCATTGTATCACTTGATCACCAGTGGATCCTCTGCAGTGAATGGGTGCTGTCAGAATGAGAGTCCAAACAGCTGATAAAAACATCACAATAATCCACACCACTCCAGTCCATCAGTTAATGTCTTGTGTAGTGAAAAGCTGTTTCTAAGAAACAAATCCATCCAGACATTTTAACTTATATGAGGCCATAACTCATTCTTCAGTGAAAAAGTCCATTCTCTGTTGTCCTCTCACATCAAAATCTACCAACATGTTTGTTTAGAAATGTTTTGGATTGTTTTGACTTATTAAATGGTGTTTGATCTGTGCATATTTTAGAGAAAACTGCTTGTTGACTGGAAAAAGCAATATTATGGATTAGAGGACTCTCATTTTAGCTGGAAGCAACAGCTAGCAGTTAAAAAAATGTTTTATTGATGGATTTGTTTATTAAAAATATGCAACATTTTGCTTCACAGGATGTTAAATGGAGTCATGTGGACTTGACTAGAGTTGTGTGGATTTCTTGTAGATTATTGTGTTTTTATCAGCTGTTTGGACACTCTTTCTGACGGCACTCATTCACTTCATAGGATCCACTGGTGAACAAGTTGCTAAATGCTAAATTTCTCCAAATCTGTTCTGACGAAAAAACAAACTCATCTACATCTTAGATGACCTGAGAGTGAGTACACTGTCAGAAAATTTCAATTCTATTCATTTAAATTGAAGTTTTTCATATAGAATTTTTTTTTCAAAACTACATGAATTTTTTCTTGAAAATGGTAGGTTTTTAAAACCACGTGAAACCAACATGAATACAAAGAGTACATTTCTAAGGACTTGTCACATTTTAAACTAGATTTTTTCTTTTCTTTGTCATTGACTCGTTCTGTACATCAAGTACCGTCACTGTACCGTGGTACTCCCAGCGTATTTTTTCTGCAAGGCTGAACACAGCCAATACTAAGACGCAACCTTTTCCGCAGCTCACTTTTCTTCAGTAAAGTGGGCTGATATTGCAGAGTACATGTGTCTGAGGAGGTGTTAGTCATCTGGATTTATTTTGTTTTTCCTGTCTGCTTTGAGACCAGATACCTAATATGTGCTCGTCTGCAGTGAAAGTGTGGGCAGGCAGGAGACTGTCTGTAACACCTTTTTATTGCATCAATCACTAGACAGGTTTACAGCTCTGTGTTTTTGATATTTCTCCCTGTAATTGGAGGTAATCCCTGTGGGCAGCTCTGTCTCTACCAACCCAGATTGCCTATGATGCTTGTATTTAATAATGTGCTTTTGTGTGTATGCTCTGCGCTAGGTTCTGTCCCCGCTGTCAGACTCCATCCTGGCAGAGAAGACGGTGAGGGTTGTGGATGATCGAGTGACCATTACTGAACTGGGCCTGCAGTTGGTCAGTGGTCTCACACTCAACCTGCAGCTCAGCACAGGAAGTAACCGAGCCATCAGCGCCACGGCAACCACACAGGAAGTGCTCAGCAATCCTAAACAGGTCATTTCACAGCACAAAAACTGAATATTCACCATTTTCCTGAACAACCAATGGGTGTTGTTACTTTTTACTACTGTTATACTGTTTAAACCTAATTAAATATCAATGTAGAAGCTACAAGAGTTAAATATGAGCACATATTCAGTATGTGACATTTACAACACAAATAAGGTTTTAAAAGGAAATATCCATATAGAAAATGAACAAATCAGAGAAATATGTCTATGACTTGTGCTGAAGACACAATTTCTTTGACAACAAAGCTATAGAACTTAACACTTTTAACTGATCCCTCATATCTTTTTGCGCCTGACCTTATTGAATATGCATTTGTAGGAGTTTCCCTTTCAGACGCAAAATTTATGGGAGGAGAGTATTCAAATGAATCACGCAACTCGATTTACTAACATCTGTGCTCGTCAAATTACTGATATTTGCCCATTATTTAACGCCCAAAAAAGCACATCTTTGCGCTGCTCTTGGTAGGTTGCGCTGGTAATTATGGAAATGATCTGGCTGTGTCTGTGTTCTTTAATGTGCACACTATCAGTAAATCACACACAGAATTTTCCCCTCCAATTGGTGCTTTTATGGAATTGCACTCTAATGCCAGTTTGCCTTGTTTTGTAAATCTGGCTCCAAGTGATCTGCCCACTTTCTAAAGGCAGCATCCTAAATGTTTTTTTTTTTTGTGATCTTGCCGGCTCTCATGCACACACACTTTTCTGTGCTTTTCCACACACGTGAGCAACAAGCTGTAACAGTTATCTTTCATGGTGTGCAGCGCCGTCCCCGATCTGCGATCTGCCACGTGTCTCCTATTGAAAATGAACTGAGAACACACGCAGATGGTGTGCACCATGTAAAATGTGCTTAAAATGTCTGTAGTTGAAATGGAGCCTTACAAATGACTGATTTGGTACACTCTACATAGGCAATGTTTCTGCTATAAACAAGTGCATCACACAAATAGTGTTCCTCATATTAAGCACACAGGAGATGCAACTCACAAAAGATTATATTTGACATGAGGTTTCTGGGAGGAGGTGGGGGGAATTGTTCAGAAAAATATAAGTATTAAACAAACATAAATTATAGTGCCATTCATTATAAGCAACATTTATTATAAACAAGCCTAAAGTAAATTATTTAAAGAAAACTGAAATAACTGGCATGTGGGAAATGCGCTATACAAATAAACTTGGGCTCAAGTACCTGTCTCGAATGCGAATGTGTTTGCTTTGCGCATGTTTTGCATACTTGCCAGTAATTGCATTATACAAGTCACTTTGGAATGAATATAGGTTGAGATATGTGAGATATAAGATATGTGCACACAAAGTTTGAAATGGCAAATGTCAGCATAGGAATCTCCAGTGATAAAATGACAGTTAAAGTGCTGACATAAAGCTTTGCACTAATTAATACCAAAGAAGTCCATCTTCCAAGAATGCTGGCTATCAGAAGGGTGAAAAAATCGAAATAAATCAGACATTTCAACAACAACAACAAAAAATCAACAATTTAAAACACATTGCAAATCCAGAATATATAAACACACTGCAAAATCCCTCTGGAGCTCACAGTATGCTTTTAAAGTATTACAGATATCATTATGACCTCCCTCATTTGCCGTGTCAGTGCATGATTAGAGTGCTCTGGGAGTTCCCCCTCCCCCGTAGAAGGATTTGTAGTGTGTTATACGCGGACAGCGAGCATTGATGTCTTGGTAAGTGAAGAGCTTAAGATGCTTGTGTGTTGCAAATCCCTATATGCAGCCCCATATCCGTAATAGCACTGTGTTATCTCTTCATATCTTTTAATCTCACTCCTTCTGACCCACCAAGCAGAGCAGAGACCACTCTGAACTCATGGCCTATATTAAAGGATTGCTGTGTGGAGTCAGACACAGTATATTAGTAAAGTAACATGCAGTGACACATGGGCTCCACCACAAAATGAAGGAGCTAACTCATTGTTTACTCCTTAGGCACACTACATAGACCCGATGAGTAGCCACTCACACGCCATTAGTACATAATTAACTTTTCAGATTGATAAAATCCACTGTCCGTACACATTGGTCATTAAACTGTTTTGCTTTGTTTTTATTTTAAAAAAAGTTTGGTCACACTTTATTTTAAGGTCCAGTTCTCACTATTAATAAACCATTAACCATGACTTTTGCCTCAATAAAATAAAAATTTGCTGCTTATTAATAGTAAGGTAATTAAATTTAGGTATTGGGCAGGATTAAGGATATAGAATATGGTCATGCTGAATATGTGTTTTATAAGTACTAATAAACAGCCAATATGTTAATAATAGGCATGCTATAAGCAGCAACTAGTTAATAGTGAGAATTGGTCCCTACACTAAAGTGTTACCAAAGGTTTTTGAACTAATGGCAGTGGTATGATTTAATAGGTTTGTGACACGCAACATCACATTCAAGATGAATCTCCGTTTTTCAGAAATGGGATCTGTGATGAAAAAATTAAGACACTTTGTGATTTTGTTCCTTATATTTTTATTTTTACTGATTTTATGCTAGAAAAGTTTAACGTGTCACCACATGGGATTCTGGATGAGAAAAAAAGTCATGACAGATGTTTTCTTTAGTAGACATTTTGTATGTCTTTGATTTCAGGAGACAGCACTCAAATGAAAATGATAACGTTCAACATGGCAGATCACTTTTTAATAATAACGTAATAACGTTGAACACTTTAAGGTCCAATTCTCTTTATTAACAAACCATTAACTATGACTTTTGCCTAAATTAACTCCTAATTTGCTGCTTATTAATAGTCGGTAAGGCAGTTGTTAAGTTTAGGTATTGGGTAGGATTAGGGATGTAGAATAATGTCATGCACAATATGTGTTTTATAAGTACTAATAAACAGCCAAAATGTTAATAATAGGCATGCTAATAAGCAACTAGTCAATAGTAAGAACTGGTCCCTATACTAAAGTGTTACCATAACATTTGTTTACTCTAGAAGGAGCATGTACCTTAGCTGAAAATGCAGCTTTTAAATACCTAAAGAGGCCAAATTTATGACACCATTGTTGTGATATTTTATTGCTGATTTGAAATATTATGCTTAAAATTTGATTTAATCTGTTACAGTTCCTTCTAAAGATTCTGACTTAAATTTGGCCAAAATAAGGCATTTTATGAGGCAGAATATTCATTTCAGGCAGCTTTTGCATTGTGAGCCTATTATGGCTAAAATTACTGCTAGCGTTGCCCTTGTACTGAAATTCTACTTATTTTGTCTAAATAGGCTAAAAATAACAATAAACACTAAAATCAGCCATTTCAAGTGCTACGAGTGAATTTAGAAATCACATTATTATATACAGTAAGACAAATGGATATTCATTTTGAGATCTACTAAAGACAGCATTTAAAGATTTTTTAAAGATTAACTTTAGGTGAACATTAGATGATGGCAAAGTAATCGAAGTGTCACAAAAGAGCAAATTATCATGCACAATTAAATATCGAGCTCAAGGGTGTCTAACTTTTTATCTCCAACTTGCCCTAGCATACCTGTCTGAAAGTTTTTTATTGATCCTAAAGAAACCTGGTTCAGATGTGTTCAGTTGTAGGAAAGTGCCCCTCTAGGAGCAGGATTGGACAACCCTGCAATAGCTGATATAGTCATACATATCTTTTGTTTTTCTCTTTACCCTCTGTAGGAGGCGCTGATCAGTGCATGGCTGCAGTTCAGTGATGGCTCCATGGCTCCTCTGGACCTGTACAATCCAGAGCACTTTGTTCTGACCGCTACCTCTCTGGATGAGGATGTGGTGTCCATACGGCAAGACGCAGCAGGCCGTTGGCCGGTTATTTCTGCACAAGCTGAAGGTCAAGGTCTGCTGGTGCACGTGGAAATGACGGTATCTGAAGTCTGTCAGAAATTTAAGCGTCGGAGCGTCCTGGCGGCTGGAAACTGCAACATCCGTGTGAAGTTTGGTCGTAGCGAAAGCGCCTTGAGACCGGGTGACTTTGGCCAGGATGAGGACATGGACAACAGACCAGGAGACCGCAGACAGAACCCATCTCTCCCGGATAGGACAGGAATGGACAGCCACTACTATGGAAGCTCCATCTCAGACATGGAGGACAGTATCATGAGAAGAATCACCACCACGACCAAAACGGCAATCATCAGGAGACCAGGTGGAGACAAGCTCTCAGATGATGGGAGCCAGTTGCCCGGCATTCCCATTGACTTCTCAGACTTCCCCGCTCAAGTGGACCTTCCCCGAGGACATAACGTGGATGAGGATGACCTTCAAATACCTCATGGACTTACTGACCTTGAAATTGGGATGTACGCTTTGTTAGGCGTCTTCTGTTTGGCTATTCTGGTCTTCCTCATCAATTGCATCTCATATACCCTCAAGTACCAACACAAGGAGATGTCGATCGAAGGCCAGGAGAGCTTGAACCACGCCCATGACTGGGTGTGGCTAGGAAACGACGCCGAACTTCTGGAGAGCCACGTAAGTTTGTCTCCGCAGACCGATGAGAACATCACCATTATGGATTCCAGCTTAGGAGGGTTAGAGGAAGGGAGCCACCTTCTCAACGGCGGTTCTTTGCAGAAGAACGTTCAAGGCCAGGTGCACCGAGGAGCCGAAACCGCTACGGTCTGCACCGGAAAAGACAGCAAAGGCGATTCGCCAACGACCAAAAGAAAACGCGTGAAGTTTACCACCTTCACCACCATCCCAGTGGAAAGTGTTAGTCCGGCTAAGGAAAAGTTGGGAGTCGATCCTGACAATGAAATTAAGTGGGTATGTCAGGATGTTGAGCTTGGCGACTCCAAGGAGCTACGAAACTACATGGAGCGGCTAAACGACAGTGCTTTAAAGGAAGTGGCGTAGTCGAATCAATGTGTGCGAACTGAACTCACCCTTTTGCCTTTGTAATAGAGACGAGTACGAGCCAGGGAACAACTGCTACATAAACCTTACTGAACACAACACATCAGCCATTACACAACAAAGGATGTCTAGCGTTCTTTTGGTTTGACGTCAACGGTAGGACAATGCCAAGACAGAGAGAACAGCAGACTTGTGGCAAATATGACATTTTAACCAGATGAATCGAATCTTTTTTGTATGTTCATTTATATTATGTTCTCTATTCTCTTCATTTTTTTTAAATGATTTTATTTTAGCACCTTTTGTAGTTAAAAACTAAACCGTATTTCCAGGCTTGCCAATGCTCTGCACTCACTTATGAGGCTACAGGACTGTATGCAGATGGTGACATGTAGATTAAGGATTGTAATATTAATGAATCATTGTAAATAAAGTCACATAGAATGGTTTGGATTTTGATGCCCTACGAGTTTTATTTCAGGCCAGTGTATTGCTTGCTAGATTCTGGATATATTTAGATTATTCACCAAGAGACCTTGAGTCACCAAGTTTGACATTTGTGTTTCGGTCTTTTTTTGTTGGTAAAGAGTGTCACAAAACCTTTTCCTCAGCCTGAGCGGTAAACATGTTATTCGGCCCAGAACTGCCTAACTAAATCAATTACACAGTTCCTCAAGGCTCTGTTTAAATTATACTTTATTTCCCAAATCTCAGTTATAACCTTTTGTTGCTTGAAGCATCAGAAACAAGCTGTTTCAACTGAGATAGGAACCTTATTAAAGTACTAAAGGAAGCTCAGCTCCAGTCATTTTTGACCATGGAAATGTTCTGGGTGTAAGAAATTAAATCAATTATAAATTCCAAAACATTAAGGCAATCAATTCCAGACTAATTCAGAACAATTCAGCTCCAACATTGGGAAAAAGGGCAGTCCGAAGATGCCAATATTTATGCAGCATATGATAACAGTCTTGCTTGAAAAAGGCCAAATGAATTCTATAATGGTTGTACTACATGTTAATGTGACATTTTCGCTGCAATCCTTCAAGCCAAAATATTGTAACCTTTCACTACACAAATGCCAATTATTGTCTAATTAACCTACAGTAGATACCTCTTCCAAGTGCTCAATGGTATTTCCTTCTCAGTTTTATTAATGGGAAACTATCAGTCTTTAGTGAAAATCATTAACAGCATCAGACCTCTGAGAGCCAGATGGAAAGGAAGAGATTCTGCACTTCCAGCCAATTAAAGAAAAGATCAAAAATCAGTGTTATTGACTAATTTCAAGTTTAACTAAGACAAACTGAGAGCAAACGTTGCCACATTTTATTTACTTCACCCAAATTGTAGATTTTAATGAAACAAACAACAAAACATATTAATTATTAATAAAAATAAAATCTAAATGAAAAATGAAAATTGTTCCAGTTTGTTATATGACAGATTATGTAAGGGATGATGTATGTCACCATCAGAAAATAAATCCAGACAGGGTGATAAGGGCCTTATGACCAGCTGAATGTACATTATGCCGCTTATTACATCCTACTAACCAAACAATTTCAACTCAAATCAATATTTCACGCCCATATACTTGTTTGTTTATGGACATAAAATATTGATTTGATCTTAACTTATTTTTGAGGTTATCCCTATAACAAGACAAACACTGCTTCTTTCATGTGTTATGTTATATAATTTGTTACTATGGATCTGAAATCCAAGGTACTATTTCTATGAACTAATTAACTAACATATTTAGTGACAATGCAACTTATCTTTCTCTATCAAGTTCTCAGCTCTTTGCCTTTTACTGATTCCTCCTCCTTTTTTGAGTGCTGTTTTAATTTTCTTGCTGTAACTGTGACTTTTAGATATGTACCAAAGGTTTTATGCTCACAATATACACTTAAAATAACACTCAAGTTCCAGAGCGCAGAGGGATAAGAAAGACATCAAATTAGCACTGGTATGTTGTCACTGAAAACAATCAAATATACAGTTTAGTGGTCATTACTCAAGAGTGTGCAATTAACCATAAAACTTGTATATATACCAAGATGGGTCACTCATCCAGAGACATGCACATACACATTGGATTCACCAACCTGAAATATGTTTTTTAGCAGTTATGAGACATGAGAGTTCATGTCAGATTTATTTGTTCATATTAAACATATTATTTAAATGTGAGTTTGGCAAGCAATTTTTGAGACTTGAATATTTCCCTATTCACGTACAGAGGAGCTGGTCTGGTATTCTTGTAATAAGCAATAGATCATGAATAATGGATAATTGTCTTGATTTAAAATTAATTGATTTACTTCAATCAATTTGATGGAAAGCTAAATATATATAAGATCTTCTATAACATGTCTAATGTTGGTGTGGATGTGTACTCTTTAAAACAGGTTTAAGTGTAGGGTGTCAAGATAGCGGTACTAGATCCAACCCCAATCAAACACACCTGAAGCAGCTAATTAAGCTGGATGGAACTGAGGTCTGCAGGAGCAGGGTTGGGGATCCCCTCATTAAATTGTGTTTGAAAGAATGTTCATGCTACACTTTTTTCACAGGAAAGGAATAGGGACAGGCACTATCATATTTAAAGGGGTCATGACCTGTTTTTTTTGTTGTTGTTGTTGTTTTTTGGGGGGTTTTTTTTGTAATATTCTCTGAGGTCCACTTATATCAAGATACTTATCAAGATTTTTATATCCAGAAACATCATTTAGAGGTAATAGGCTATTTTCTGCCCTGTTTTGACCCCCCTCATCGGAACACTCTGTTTGAACAGGCGTGGAGGATTGTAGATTGTAGACGGCCTACATCTTTCACAGAGGGACGATGCTGTGGTTTAGGTTAAAAACGCATAAATACTCAGTACATATTAAATGATCTGTAATAACAAAGCAATAGTGATCACATAATGAGCAACAGTTACTTACACGAATTGTGCCTTGTTTGTGAATGAATCCACGGTAAAATGAAGTGAACAAAGGACCAAGTTCTTACTGAAGCGGTCTGGCACTTTTAAAAATAAAGTTCATCAAATAAAGTTTATCGTTTGGTTTCTGCGTAGACTTGCGTTTGCCGCTCTTGCCATTTACCTACTATATATCAAAAGATCAAGGGAATTTTGATTTCTCAGTTCATGACCCCTTACTATAACTATAACCTTACACAAATTTTTAAGTTAAATAGGTAAATTAAAGATTATTAGCATATGTTTCAGAGAATACTATTTTAGTCTTTCTACTTCAAAATTTCAAGTTTAATTCAATGTGTTACTTGCCATTTCTTTGTAAATATTTGTGAAATTTACTTGCAATTCCTAAATGAAAATTTTCCCGTTTAGTAAAAGTCATAACATAGCTTTGCGTGAGTGACAGTTTTGAGTCAGTTAACAACCAATGCTGTCAAACTTGGCGTGACACGTCTTCATGCACCATATCTGAATGTAGTTGTACATGAATGATGCAGTGCTAATGACTTCAGTCTGTTTCATCATACGGTTTCAGAAGATTTGGAAGTACAGCACATAAGCCATATGGTTAATGTTTTTTTTGTTTTGATTTTTTGGTTATTTGGTCCTCATTCGATGTATGGGGCAGCATGAAGATCCAGTCAAACATCTGTAACTTCACCAGAACCTCTTTTATTAATAACAACTCTCCCACTCATGCACACAGCTCTTTTGTAATTATTCATTGGTTACTCTGCTTTTGTTTTCCAAAATTGTTGAATACGCACCAGTAGCACCATGTCTACACAATTACAGTTGCAGCTGTGAGTGTTGGATTATTGATCTCCTGCTCTAAGCCTAATGAAAACAACCGTATTGAATGAACTCAGTGTGTACAACGTTTCTAATCCGCGTTTCTCCTCCTCTGCCGTTCCGCTTCTCTCTTTTATCAGGAGTATCATATCAATCACATCCTTTCTCATTGCCCGAGGCCCTTCTTTTTTCCCGTATCCTGTCTGACATGATCGTGCCTTCTGTATTTCTCTGACACGCACACAGACAGTTTTGTTTTCTAGTATCCCGATAAATTATATTTTTTTTCTCTATTTTTGTTCAGTCTCCCTGCCATTAAATCTGAATGCATCTCTATCAGCGGCGAGATGGATATATGGGGAGCGTGTTGCGCAGGGGTATGGTGAATGGCGGTGCAGTCTGTGATCTGTGAAGGGCACTTCAAGCTGAGCTGACTAGGGGAGGAATAATCTGCGGCACAGAGAGGGAGAGTGACTGATGGATCTCTGGCTGTAATTAACACATCTTTTATAATCACGTCTTCTCATTTTCCAGCATCATCAGCAGGGGGGAGCATTTCATTTCAGCATGACGTATAACATAAAATCCTGTTCTTCATTTATAAACTGCCCTTTTTTCTCAGGCATGACATGTGCATCTGTCTGTCTCTCACTAGGTGCAGGCCAAATATGTTGAACCTCAGGATCATCAGTCACATGTAAAGGGTCAAGGTCTGACTGGTTAGCATGGTCCAGTCAGTCCCTGCTGGTCAAGGCCATAACTACGCCATCTGCCAGCAATAAAGCATTTTAATCCACTGATGGTATGAGATGTATTTTGATAAAATATGTAATAGCACTTTCTATAAAGTTTGTAAAAGGTTTAATCTCTATTTTATACCCTGTTTATAAAAAGTGGCATACATTTTCATCACACAAATTATATATAACACTAGCTTTTAATTTTATTAAAGATATAGTTGTTATAGTTTACCCCCAAAAATAACATTGTCATCATTTACTCACCCTCATGTCGTTCCAAACATGAATTACTTTCTTCTGTAGAACATATAAGAAGATACATGTGTTATTGTTTTTTTTAACAATTAAAATCAATAAGTCAATGGCCATCAAAATGTCTGATCACCAACATTCTTCAAAATTTCTTATGTATGTATTTATTTATTATTCATTCATTCAGCAAGAAAAAAGCAAGTCTAATGGGTAATTAATGGGCATCAATGTGAATTTTAGCGTGGGTACAGTATAAAGAAAGTTCTCCTAAAGTTTACACAGTTCCTATACAGTAACTTATTTTGAACAGTCTATCTATTATTTTATCATTCATACCAAACAAACTTATTTTACTAAGATGTAAAATGTAAATTCATATACTTTTTAAATGTGGTGCATGTATTCAAATATATACAGTAATCAATGATCACCAGTTTAAATGTGCAATCGTGCTTGTGAAAAAAGTACACTTTAGCATACTTAATAGTACTCCTTACAGTATAACATGATATTAAATTAAATGATTTATGATAATGTATTATACTTACACTTATAGTAAAGGCAAAAAGTTGAGCAGTATTTTTTTCAAGTGGGATTTAAGTGCATTTTTATATGTAATTGCATAATTATATTTTTAAAATATGATTAAAGTGTACTGTCAAAAATGAAATGAGAAAAGATGTAATTAACCTTAACTTTTTGGTCAAATTAAGGAGGTCAAACTTAAGTACGTGCTATTTTGCCAACATTTGAGATGTTGTTTAAACTCAGCACTGATTTTGCTATTTTCTAGTAGTACAAATTTAAATATATCAAGGGTTATCCTTGGTTAAATGCTCCATTTAAGCAATATCACACAACGAAGAGCCTTTGGCAAGAGTTTTGCTGTTCCTTAAACAGCTTGGCTATGGGCACGAGGCACATGTAATCAAAGCTGTGCTGACATTCGGACTAACATGCTATTATGAGTGCCACGCTACTCTTGGAATGGAAATGTAATAAATGCAGAAAACAAGAAGTTAATATTGAGTAACTTACAAGAACATAACTCTAAACAAAGTCACAGCTGAACGAACCGTAGCATGAGCAACACACCAAAGCTCCTAAATCAACCAATGTGTGTAGCTTACGAACAAATCAGTTGAGTCAATGATTATATGACTCACACATAAAAAGAGTGAAATGTCGCCACCTACTGTTACACCTACGATGTAACTTTTCAAATCCCCACCACAATAGGCGAACAGACAAGCTGAGTGACAAAAACAACGGAATACTATCAATGCTGTTGGACTATGCATGAGTATTTTATATAACCTATAAAATACTCAAATATAATTTGATTTTTATATAATCAAATTCAAAGCTGTAGTATAGCCTATGCGTCAGAGAAACAAGTGTGTAGCAGCCATCTTTAGAATTTTGCCTTTGAACTTCCGTTTTTACTGTATCATCGCTGTCATCAGCTGGTGAAGTGGATTTAGCCTACTTATTGCAGGGTTAAGGAAAGTTCTCATGTGCATTTTTTGAAGCTGATGTCAAATATCAGTGGAGCTGGAAGATTTGGTTCATTCATAAATTCGTACGACCTTACCTTCACGCTGTGGACTGAAAAGGGGCGGGGTTACGTAAGGTGCATTAGAGCCCGCCCACTTTTTCACCGGTATTCATTTTTCCCATAGGAATTTTCTGCAAGCCATGAACCAAACCACAAGTTATACAAGTATGAATCACAACATTACAAAATTTTAACTGCAAAAAAGTTTGAAAAAGGCTTCAAAATAGAAGCTCCAGGAAAGAAAAAAGTAAAGTATACTGGCGAGAAGACAAGACGACGTTTTTTGAATGTGTGTGAAGAAACAACTTGTCACTTAATGATAGTCCCGCCATCTACAACATGTCTAACATTGATTCTGGATTAACATTTTATACTGGAAAAAAATAGCTGTTTTAAATGAGAAGCAACGTCTTACATCTCTGACAGCAATTAAATGACTTCAAGGCAATAATGTGACTGGTTATGAAGGCATAGCCTACATGAAGTTGACTGTTAACACTTTCTCCAGCGGCAGAGCATCTCTACATAATAAGAACATCACTGATATAAATATGCCAGAATAACTAACAGGGTTGCAGATTTGGCCGAAATTACACTGTCACTCAGTAGGGGCTAGCTAGTTTGTTGCCAATCACTGGATTGTAGTTATTCTATTAATATGGTAATCATATTTCCCATAAATTAAAGTATAAGGGCTGCTTTAGGATTAATTAGAGAATCCTGTATATGTCCTGTTTACATATTGACATATAAATGCATAGATAGATAGATATTGATAACCCATAGTTCATACAATATAGAGACATGATTTATTTGCATTTTAATTAAATGATGAACTTGTGTTCATTAAATTTTCTCTTCAGACCTAAAAGCTGAATACTGTAAATAAGCTAGCAGTAAGAATTAGAACGTAGTTAAAAAATGGCATTTGTAAATTTGAATGCAGCATGAAGAGATATTTGCAAATATCAACATAGGGTTCATGTTAGACAAATCCAAACCTGCTTTAATGAGACATATCAGCCTCTCTTACAAGAGTCATTTGGGAACACTGACCTTAGACAGGTTAACAGACTCACATAAACCATCCATAATTCATATACAGTGCTTACACCTTAAGCTCTTCTGCTTTTTAAATAGAGCTTAACACTGTAGAAAATGTGGAGGTGGTGGACATATATAGACTGTGTCAACAGTCTGACTCAGAGTGAGAGGAAGAAAAAGCTGTGGAGTTCAAACAGTTCACTGACGGTCACACTCTTAGGAAATGACTTGTCAGTCTAGATATGCTTGACTGAACAGCGACGATGTTCTGATTTCATGCTCATCTGATGAAATCAGACAAATGCAATTGAATGTGAGAGATCACAAGGTTTGCATATGAGCTAGGAATATGTGAGAGCTGTAATAAATGGGAGACTCATATTGAAACTGCTTTCTCAGACAAACACTAGAGGTCAAATGCATTTTATTGAACAACAACAAAAAGAAGAAACCATTTCATTTTAAACACAAAAAAGCATGAAAAAAAATCACAATTTATGTTTTCACTGCACAAACTCAAAATGTTTGTTGAATTTTACTCTTTGAGGAAAACAGGATTATTTTACATATTTAAAAAGCTTTAAATCAGCATTTGAATATGCCCAGTTAAAATGAAAGATGCCCTTTCCTCATACTGTGTCTTTTAATATTTCACCATTTTGATCAGACTCAAACTGCTCTACTGTCAATACTGTCTGTCAAATCACATTCAAAAGGATTTTGATCACTCCGTTTTGAACTACCTAATGTAAAAAAAGTGTAAGGATGATGCATCAGTTGCAACAGTCATTTGGAGCAACTCAGGTACTGAAGGCACAAGGTGTAACTGCTGAAAAAGTGCAACACAAACCACAGGAACTACCTGTGTATGAAAACACATAAAAAGAACCAGCACAGAAGCATAATGGGAGTGTTGTTACTATTTAGTTAAGCTTGTGGTCAAAGCAAAGACAGCAGACTTAGTTAATTAGTTCACAAAAACAGCAGCAAAAAGTGTTGTCGTCGCAAAATTTGCATGAAAATTACATCAAGCAAGACACCCTTCTACAGCATGATGACATTATGAAGCTGAGGTATACATTTTTATAGGATGTATCATAAGCCTGCATGTAAAATTCATGATTCTGTATACTCAATTATAAACATGTTATTTTTCACTAGAGATTAGTGCAAATGTAATTTCACTACATAACCTCATTCAGATGAAAATCTGAGCTTGAGGTTTGCTGTTCATCAAAAAGCCTTATACAAATCTAAAAAGGTCATGAATCACTACAAACAAGACGCAGGTGTTTCCAAAGGAAACACTATTCATTTGCATTTGCAGAGATATTCCTGTTGTAAAGACGTCAGCTGAGCTGTGTGCTTCATGATATCAGCACTCCTTGTGCAAATTCCTCATTTCTCAGATGATACACTCATAACCATGATAAAGAGCAATGAACTGCTTGGCCTTACCACTTCTGATCAAAATCATTAAAAACAAGCTAATAGAAATCTAATGCCTGATAAAAATATCTAAATATCTAAATGTGAGAAACACTTGTAATGCCACAGGTTTAGTACCAAAGTTACAAATTTAATCAAACTGTTAAGGACACAATTCTGAATGTGAAATAGAATAATAATAATGATAATAATAATAATAATATTTGTTCAAGTCTTTTGCACTGCAGTTTTTAATCAACCACTTCACTGATGTTTGATGATGTGAAAATTCTGTACGGACTTGCAATTTATTGGCTACCATCTGAAATGAGTAGCCAACCATAGTTGCCCTTTTAGACATCAGCCAATTGGCTTTAACAGCATAAAAAAAGAGCCAATTGGTATCTATTACAAATTTAAAATAAAGTGACGAATTATACACAATACAGAGCAAATGGTGCCTGAATTAGAGGAGAAATAATGTTTAAAAAAGAACTTTTTAAATAAAGTTGTACCAAAGTGTACCATAAAAACATGCCCAGAGAGACAATTTTAAATAAATCTAAACAAGAGTATTGTCTTACCCTGTTGAGCATAAACTATGAAAATAAAAGGTTCAATAAATATTCAATTTAAACCAATGATCAATTGTACAACCCATCATAAACAATTTAAAAACCACATTCATTTTATGAGTAAGGGAATTTGTAACTCTCATTGACATAGTCAAAACAGCAAAAATCCCAAATTTTGAACAAGTGTTGCCCAGAGTATACACTACAACAAACACGCATTTCATAATCCAGTTCACTGATGGAGTGGACAAACCTCAATTCCAACCATTTCATATGAAAATTTTGTAGGTAATTACTGCGTTTTTTTTTTGTTTTTTGTTTTTTTAAATTGTCTCATGTTTAAAATGGCAAGAGAATGGCCAGTTCCAGTAAACACAGGCTTCAAGTTAAATATTTCAAAAGTTAAATATTTTAAAACCTCATTTTTGAAATACTACGAGGTTTAATGTTTGGCACATGATTTGGTGGCTGAGGAATGAAGGTGAACGTACGGCTGTGTAAGGCTGGTGAGGATGATGGGGTCATGAGTTGGTCAGAGACACCCTGTGGCTCCTCCCTGCTCTGGGCTTCTGCTTGTCGTACTTCACAGACACAATGAGGAAGACGAGGAGTGTGACTCCCTGAATGGCAGCCAGGAGGAAGAAGTAGTAATTCAGTGTGCACTCGTTGATGTTACCTACAGAGAGAAGAAAAAAACTCACTTTGATGTGAATTTCACAATAGCAAAATTTCAGTAGCGGATAACAACCTCAGACACGATTTGGAGCACATAGATCACGCAGCCTCTGTATACTGGTTGAAACAGAATTTGAGTATCATTTCTTCAGGAGCAGGTCTCACATTTTTTGATTTAGATTTAAAAATAACAAACCCAACAACAAAAACAAACCAAGGTGATATGTAATATATTATATTTATATATAAAGGATATATATATATATATATATATATATATATATAACAAATATATCCTTTACCTTGGACCAGTTACTTTTCCAGTAATTACAATCACTTTTCCTGAAAAAAAGGTATGGTAATACATATTATTTTTTTTTAAATGATACTCTTAACATTCTTTCTTTGCGCACTTGATCAGTGGAGAGATTTGATTAATTCTAAAGGCGTGTGTACAGCGGCAAAGAGCTTTAACTGATAGCATGTCTGTCCGCACTGCTTGTAAGCATCCATTGCAACCTGCAAGCCCATCTGACTCTGGTTTATTCAAGCAAAACCTAAACAAGCAGTCCTTCTCCATCCAATCTCTCCTTCATTTCCCATCTCTATATAATGCTTGAGAGCAGATAGAAGGTTTACATCAATACTTACAAGGGAGCCATAAACAAAAAGCCACATCTTCACAGGATGAAGGAAGAGCCTATAACTCACCATCTTGGGAGCTTAAGTGAAGCACACTCGCTCTGATTCTGCTGGCATTACAGACTCTGAGCCCTCGGCCCTGAACTAACTCTCCTGTTGTTTAAGCCTCTGACTGCTCGGGGCCATTATAGTCCTGTGTGACGACTGTGTGTAGTATTAAATTCAACCCTCTACTTACACTAAATTCAGTACACAAACACAGAATTGGTTCAGAAATGTTTCTTGTATTATGAACCATAAGTCTGAGCCCCCCACTCTCTCTGAGCTGAGGAAAAAGCTCCTTAACACTTCTGATCTGTTCAGAAGAGGTGGTCAAACCTCCAGGGTTGGGGACCATCAAAGAGATACTCTTAATAAGTAGTTCAGCGAAGGGACTGTCGAGTCTCGGGAGTGTTTCAGACTGGCTAAAGCAGGGCCCTGTAGCGCTGCTTAGCATTACCTATTACGACGTCTACAAACGTATATCTGTATGAATGCATTAGCATTTAAATAGATGTATTCACATGTCCACATCTTGCTGAAACAGGGTCACTGATTAGAACAAGGTATTACAGTTTAGAGGATTCTACTTCAGTTTGAAGATGTCATTAGATGGAGAAAAAGATTCAGCATGTTTTCGTAGCAACCAATTGGAGGAAAGAAAGACGAAAAATATCTGGTGACCCACAGCTGAACCTTTGAGGAACCTCATGAGCAATTCCATGAAATATAATTATCTATGGCCTCAAAGAACACATCTCAAGCAGTTTTTATCTTCTGCCAGATGAAGACATGTTGAAGACATGAAAGCATTGATTCATTACAGTATGGAGATGCAATGCATTCTCATCCCAAACAGGTACGAATGATGACCCAGAAGACAACATTTGATTAAACATTACGTATAGAACAAGGGCTGAAAGATTTCAGATGATCACAGTGGTCTCGTCCTTTCAACCAAAGCAAATTTTTGAGCACTGTGTAACTGTAATGTAGAGGTGTCCAATTCTGCTTCTGGAAGGTCACTTTCTTGCAGAGTTTAGATCCACCACACCTGCTTGGAAGTTTCTTCTAATCCTGAAGACCAGGATTAACAAGTTTAGGTGTGTTTAGTTAGGGTTGGAGCTGAACTCTGCAGAGTGGAGGTTTTCCGGGGCAAGGGCGCCCAATCCTGCTATAGGGCAAGGGTTCATCAAATCCGGCCCTGGAGGTCCACTGGCTTGAGTTTAGCTCAACCTGGTCTCATGACGAAAATGTACCTCTGGGAACTTTTTCACAAGACATGAAATACGTATCGCCATGTACGCTTCGCGACATATTCGATGTGAAATGTCTACTGGGTGGCGCTAAAGAGTTTTTGTTTGTTTTTTCCCCAGAACTGATGAACATATATCATATGTTTTATGTGACATTGGTTTTGTAGGTGTCACCGCAGTTCTGACTTGAAATGTCTGAGTGGCGCTATAAGTCTACTGCTCTGTGAAGTTTTAAAATAACGTACCATCTGCACTACACCTAAACCTACCCGATAGTATGAACAAAAGCAAATGTGACATAAAAACGCAATCACAAGCATGCCATTTTTGCTTGTTTTTTTGATCTCTCATCTTTCAGCTCTTTCATCGTAAGTCATGTTTTTGACGGGATTCGCACCCAAGGATTCCGCATCCCAAGTCCAATTCTGTGCCAGCTGAGCTAACGATCAAGCTTGTTACGTCCAGAAAGTAGTGCTGCACGATTCTGGATAAATTGAGAATCACGATTTTTTTTTGTCTCAAATAGAGATCACAATCTGAACTAAATCTGTGACAAAATATGAATTTCTGCAGTCTATTTAAAAATATTTAATGAATAATATATATATATATATATATATATATATATATATATATATATATATATATATATATATATATATATATATATATATATAAAGGTGATTTGCTCTATTTTGATCGCTACCATAGACATCACATCAGTGTTTACATCCGAACTATAACACTTTTATCTCAGTATTTCTGTGATAATATAAATGATTGCAAGACAGAAATAATACTGTATGGTTGAAAAGACTGTTTGTGAAGCTGTTTTTTATCCAAACATGGTAACTGCTCTCTCTGTGTCAACTGCAGCGCGAAAGCAGATTTGAATGTTCCGGTAAGATTTTTCAAGCGTTTAACAGACACTGGAGAATCGTTGTCATTTAGAAATGAAATCGTGCGGGTGTTTGAATCGTGATCTCGATCTTTTAACAATTAATTGTGCAGCTCTACCGGAAAGCAAAACATATGGAGCTGTAATCATAACTGTGTACGAAAACGATTACAAGTGCTCGCTGTTTTACCGCCTCTAGTGTTCATTTCTGTTGGAAACTGCAGTGATATGTACTTATTGGTACGTATTTCACATCTTGCAAAAAGTTCCCAGCTCCAACCCTGATGAAACGCCTGTGCACCACACCAGTCTTCAGTTCCACGCAGGAGCTCCAGAAGGACGTAAGGAGAAGTGACAACAGTGGACCAGTGGCCTGGGATATTTTCATTTTTTGCACTTGTTTTGTTTGTTTATTTTTCATTTAGAAATTAAATTTTACATTTACATTGAGTCGGTTCCCAGCTCCTTCTTCCCGTATCTACAAACCATGTTACAGCCTTCCAGAAGCATGATCTGGCACCCCTGCCACAGAGTGTCCTTTTAGGTTTTCAAAGATTTATTTGGGAAATCTTTTAGATTACTTTGTGAATTTCTAAGCTGCATTACAGTGGCATAGGGTGCCTCTCTTTGATGGCCTGAAGTCTTATTTGAGAGCATCATTTATAACAGAAGTGTCAGAGTCATAGCCTTGTGGTTACTGCTAATGTTAAGTCAAAATTTTCACACAGGTTTGAATCCAAGCAGACTCTATCTCATCCCTGTCTCAATCCCCAAACATTTCCCTTCTCTTCTTCACCGTCTCCATCCAATAAAAGTGGCAAGCCATGTTATGGCTACAGGAACCTCCTGATCAATTTCTCTGCTGCTTTAATATACTCTGTAACAGCAGCCGCTCCCCAATGACAACAAGTGTTACAAGCAGGTGGACAGTTTGACTGAGAGAGCAATAGAGCTTGGGATCTTGCTGCCCTCCAGCAAGGAGAAACAAATGCCCCTGTCTGCGAAAAATGCTGCATTTACAATACCCACATGCCAGAGTAGAGCTAACAGCAAACCAACAATCAATACCCTCAAACGGTCCCCTTTCACACCACAGGCTATTCCAACTCATGGAAACAAGAAGAGTAAAATATGGCTTGCTATTGTTTTGAGTTTGTTTCCCCCATCCATGGTGTTGTGCGTTGGCGGGTGACGTGGCTGTTCTTCCTATGCTTCTGGGAGATGACATGATTTAACAGCAGTGCTTGGCAGGATGTGGAGGTGCTGGTCGCCTCCCTGAAAGGCAAGGCTGTAAAGAATACTCAGTCAAAGGACAGAGTGGGAGATATATCACGGCGACACGCTCTGGGAAGATTGCTTGCACTTCCCTCAGGAAAGTGGCAGCTGTCGCAGATTTGGCGGCGTTTGGGCGGTAATGGAAAAATAAACATTACTGGAGCACAACTACATTTTTATGATGCGAATCTCAAACAGGAAAAGCAGTAAGCAATGAAAGGATCAGAGAAATCTGTAGGACACAAAATGTAGATCTTGCACTAGGAAGAAAGAGTTAAACAATGATCCAAGTCATCCTGTCAGTTTTCATAAAAATCAATCTCATACGTCCTTCTCTATGCAAAAAAAGGAAATCCCAAATTACATAAAATCTGTATAGTTCACAATATATGCAGTTATTTCATTTGATTAATAATAAGACAATCCTAATCCTCAAGTCTGATGACTTATTTTATAATAATAGTTTGAGAGGGTGTAACTTTGACTGGTATTCATGAATTTTCCACTATACTGTAGTCCTCATAGGCAGTAGTATCATTTGCTCTCCATCGTTACAGTCCACATGCCCTCATTTCACGTTACATTGCACATTCAGTCTTATATGGCAGCTACACAAAGATAACAGCAGGCACCTGGAAGTCTCACTCTACA
>JAFVLL020034308.1:0-33594 GCA_021397915.2 Tor tambroides
AAAAAATGGGAGACATGTTTTGATTCTTGGCTTTTAAGTTACAGTTTTAAATTATGCATGTTTTGTATTATACTACAATGTTTTCTACGCCATTTAAAAATCAAGAAGTCTTCTGCAAATTGTTGTGATGTGTTAAATGAAAAACAAAACGATCTAGTCTTTATTGGCTAATTAAAATTCAATTGGCTTTTAAAACAATGGCTACCCGTCTTGATTTCTTAATGCAGAAAGTACAAATAAATGTTTTCCAATTATTAAAATTAATCTGTCAACGTAGCCGAAAAGATACATTTCAAATAATAATTTGTCAATAATTGCCCATTTTTTCCCCTTTAATATACATTTCAGCTTATGACCCGTGTGCAAGAACTTGTATTTTATGGTAACATTGTCATTAGTTAGCAACAGTAAAAGAGTCCAATCAAAACATGATTATTGGAGCAGGGAAAACTTGACTATAAAGAAAATTAGGTTTAGACTACTTTTGGTGCGAGTATAGCCTACCTATTATTTTTTTTTTTCCAATGTTTTTTTTTTTCGACACGAGTCATCTAATTACTGTAATTGTGCTATTTGGTAGATATTTAAAATCGCATGCTGTTATTTTTTTATCATAATATGTTAATTATAACTATAGGACGATTAATCCTATGAACAAAGAAACAGGCCTAATTGTGAATATAACTGTGGAGTATTTTTGATAGCATAAAAACAGTTGGAAAGAAAGTTTAGAGATAGCCTAGAGCAATAAATGACCATTTACCACATCACATTAAGAAACAGGCTGAAAAAAATAAATAAACTAAATGAAACAGCTCAAATATGAGAGAGAAATTTGGAATTGTATTTCATGTAATTAAATGCAAATCAAATGACAAATATATACAACGGCGGTTTTGACATCAGGCTGATTTTCGGATTTGATAATATCTCCTGAAAGCCAAAGGTAGGCAAAGATCAAATTTAAATCACATAAAATAATTCCGTTACAGTTGCTCTTGATAAAAAATGTAACTTATGTGATTGTGGTTAGATTTATCTCTATATTTAAATATTATAGCTTTTACTATTACTATTAACCCGTAAACTCAGTATTGTAATTATAACGCTTATAGGCCTATATGTAGCTTTAAGAGTATCACATGCTAAATCTTTATACAGTATGGAAATCCACATCCACCACATAAAGTTTTTCTGAAAAGCAGACTGAAAGCCGCCTCTCGTTTTGAACTTGAGTGTAGTAAATAAATTGTTTTGACCCACCGCATGCATGAAAACCAGTTACAGCAGTCTGTAACTCACTGTTTATGTGCTTAAAGGGCTGTTGGGGCAATTACAGTGTATCATAAAGGTTTACTATTTTAGTACTTGATCTCCTTTTTCGATACCTTGTTGCTTTTTGGTTTTATATAGGCTACGTGGCTCACCAGGCTTTGCGGCTAAGCGGCAATGTCAGTGTTAACGAAGTCAGTGGTCATAAACAATGATGTTCACGTGAAATTCTGGTTTTATTCGTTTATATTTTCAAAAACGACTGATCGGGTTTATGTAGATTTGACTTTGAAAAAAAATCTAGTAGCTTGAAAAAGATATGGGACACAGGGGTTACGCGCACACAGAGGGAGGAGTCATCGGTGCTCGTTGCGATTTAATTGGCTGTTAGCTCACACTGAGTTGTATAGTTATCAGTAATTATATTCAGCATGTTTTGCACAAGAAATGTCATCCAGAAAGGGCAATCTTCTTCCACCGTCAAATTATACCACAAAGATGTCATGCTCCGATAGTCCATCTGGAAATTCGTTTCTGGTAGACTCCTTGATCCACGGAAGGGCCGAGGGAAGTGGACACTACTACCAAAACAGCGGAGTCTACTTGCAGCCGAGCTCCGAGTATTCTTATGGACTGTCGAACTGTGGCTATTTTTCTGGACTCAAACGGAACGAGAGCAATTCGCAAAATGTAGTACCTACGTGTGGGCCATATCAAGGCATGGAAACATGGCTGGAGACGTCGAGGTCCTGTCGCATTGAACAGCCTAACAACCAAATTACGCCACGGTCGTTCTCGCCCACCATAAAAGAGGAAAACTCTTACTGCTTGTACGAGACTGAGAAGTGTCCAAAAGACACCATCACAGAGGACATATCGTACTCCCGGCTGACACCAAACTCATGTCCATCTAGCAACAACTACGGCTGTGTT
Source organism: Tor tambroides (assembly GCA_021397915.2). Classification (NCBI taxonomy): domain Eukaryota; kingdom Metazoa; phylum Chordata; class Actinopteri; order Cypriniformes; family Cyprinidae; genus Tor; species Tor tambroides. Next base: position 2,206 of record JAFVLL020034308.1, read on the forward strand.
CCGGTACCCGGTTACTTCCGTCTATCTCAGACATGCACCACATCTAAAGGTTTTCCAGACAACCAGTCTGTATCGACTCATGCTGCTGCCCAACGCTCTAGCCGATTTGACAGCTCTCTTTCAGCCATAGCAGCAGAAGCGAGCAGGGAAGAGAACGACGAGCCTCCCACATGCGCACCATGTGCCCCGGCAAGAAACAAGGAGTTAAGGGGGTCCACTGGCACCGCTTCATCTCCCGAACCGCCGGACAGTCCGGAGAAGGTGGTCACTGTTACAAAAGGTTAGTTTTGTTGTTGCCCGGTCCAAAGGATTCGGACGTCCTTTGGGCGCGTAAAATCATTAGCGCCTTTACGCGGGCGATAAATATATGGAACGGTTTTTCTCATTTTTTTATTGCATGTAGTATTACAGTACTATTTCAGATTTTATTTCAAACAGCCTATAAGGCTTTAGATTGGCCAGATTTGGCAGCACAATCATGTGCGAGAATCTTCTATTTTTTTTTTTTTTAAATACGTTTAGCTTAAGTCCTTACGTCTGTAGTGGTCTCTTTAATCCTTTACAAGTAACACAGCATTCCTTCGTGCCAAAGGCATAAAGCATAAAGACTATATTAGCATAAAGACTATTTAAACACATTGCTCATAAGATCTCATTTAACAATTCAAAAAGCCTTATTTGGTTAATATGAAATATTTTTACTAATTCAGTGCAAACCTTCACACAGCAAAACATTAATTTGTGTCAAAGGCAGTGCTGACAGCAACAACGTTTGCTTCAGTTTTCTAAGGGTATCTCAAAAATTTTAAATGATTACATTAAAAATCGTAAAATAAATAGGGCCTATTGCTCACGACCCTGGACTATCCACATTTTGTGCATGTCTATATGGATATGGATTTAGCAAGCCTATTTTGCATTATGCCGTTTATGACCTGTTGAGATTGTAATCACATGATTTGATTTATATAATGTTAATTTTCATTCATAGGCGGAGGAGTTTGTTTAGTTGCAGTGCCTATGAACTATTACTCTTCCCACAAGAAACGACCGATAAAGCGTCTTCAGTGCTGTAAAAAACAAAAACAAAATAATGATTGAAAATTGAATAATCAGATATAACAGACAAGAACTGAATTAATAAATCGCAGTTCATATTATTATGGCTACACACAATAGTATCACAAAAGTCATATTTAACTTTAAATGTTTGAATGTATTTATGGATATTACACGTTGTTGATAGTATTATTAGTTTAGTAATTAAAGAGCATTCACTAGACGTATGTGGTCACTGCATTGTAAAGTGTTGTGAAAGAGAGGCTGCAGTTGGACATATTGGATTAATATTGTCTCCAATTTTCAGCAGGAGATTCCAAAAGCGACAATAAAGCTAACTGGCTGACGGCGAAGAGTGGCCGTAAGAAGCGTTGCCCCTACACCAAACATCAGACTCTAGAGCTGGAGAAAGAGTTCCTCTTCAACATGTACTTGACACGAGAGCGTCGCCTCGAGATCAGCCGCAGTGTTCACCTCACGGACAGACAAGTCAAAATCTGGTTTCAGAACCGACGGATGAAGCTGAAGAAAATGAGTCGAGAAAACCGAATCCGAGAGTTGTCGGCCAACTTCAGTTTTTCATGAAGCCTCCTCGCTTTATAGATCTCTGGCGCCCTCCTCCATCAGCTGCAGTGGTAGCCTACTTACAACAAACCGTCTCCGTAGGTGTGTGTGCATATATGACTTGTGCAAGATACTATTGATAACTTATTGTGTGTCGTATACTGTTGACGTTTTTATCTGTTTATGTATAATTTTATTTGACAACCCAGTCGTCATAACATGTCATGGTTATTTATAAACTGTCAAGAGTACTTCATTGTAAAAGCAAGAGAGGAAAATATCAAATGCTGAAGGTGTTCATTGTACATAGCATTCAGACTATATTGTACATTTATTGTATATAACTGCGGTATTTGCATGTTGTAATAATAACTATTATGAAACCATTTTTAAATAATAACGACAAGTTTCTTCTAAGTACGACCCTGTCAGGTATTTGCTGTTCTAGGCATAAGTGGAAAAGTCCGGTTCTTAAAATGTAGAAACTTGACAGGACTTCCTGTACTGTTTTAACAGCACTCAAATGTACCATCTTTTTGGAAACACAGGCTAAAGAGATGGTCTTGGATGTAAATTAATTATTCATACATGGCAGAAAATAAATAAATAAATAAATAAAGGCATGTACGTAAAATCATCTTAGCCTACTTTTAAATACAATTATTGTAGTACAAAGCACTCTTGATTTTCTGAGCTTTTGTATAACGGGGATTTTGGAGAAGCAAGGACTGTAATTTTGCTGACTGTAAAATGAAATGATTTATATAATTATCTACACAGTAAGTACTGGTCCCGTGATAAGTCACACAAAAATGATTACAATCATTCCTATTCCGATACCAATTCTATTCCTGTCTTTCGGGTTCTATGTCTAATTTAATTTAATTTACATTAAATGGAATATTCCAAGAAAAGTCACATTTTAAGAGATAGCATTGGTTAGATCACAGCAGTGTGGGCAAAAACTCACATTTTATTGTACTTGTTTGCTTGTGCAGAAAATAAATAGATTTAAAAAAATACGGCGTTGCCTTCTTATCTTCGCAAGCAAGAAAAAAAAAGACAACTGCTAAGTGATTTAGGTAGTTTTATGTTGTTGGGCTCTATTTTACATCCCCACAACACGAAACTGTCTTGATTGCCTCGCAGTGAGATTCAGCACAACAACAAGCCAAACATGTTGCGGTGAATTCTGAAAAGTGTTTCCAGAAGTATATTTCATCTTGAAAAAAGACCAGAAATTCTCAGCAACGTATATTTTAACGATACAATTTTAATGCATGAAATGCACTACTGAAGTGAAATCTTTAGAGCTGTATAAAAAGTAAATGTTGGAGTGCAGGTGTAGTTAGCAAGGCCTCGGTTACGATCAATGCACTTTGGCCAAAGCCGCGTGCGCATCTGAGACTGAGAGCACGCCCACACTGCCGGATGCGTCTGTTGGGCAGGAGGAAAAAAACACAAAGGCTTTATTGGCCATATTCACGCCAGACAGCCAAGTTACAACCCGAAGAAAAACAGCGTAATAGCCCCTGTTATAAACAAAGTCTGTTGAAGTGCCCAGAGATCCACTCTTCCGAGGACAAGATCACAGCAATGCTCATTGACCAGAGGGAGAGAAAGCTCTGGTCGTCCATGGTTGTCTTCTATTGTTTTCATGGCTAAGACTAAAAAACATAAGGATTAAATTCATTTTCTATTAAAACAACACGGTACGTTGCTGATTTCCAAATAACATGCAAGCTATTGTTTATATTCTGAATATAATATGCCGTACAACTCTATTATGCTTAAGTTTAACCATTGCAAATATATTTACAAATACAAACTTTTAATTATGAAGCAGTCACTATTTCACTGAAGAATGTGTGGGATATTGCAAAAACAATCATTTCTGTCCTGTATCAGCTAATTCAAGTATACTGCAACAATAGAATATCATAATAACATTGTGCTTGTTACATATTATTGCAATAAAAATCATGTTTTTATTATTATTATTATTATTTGTAGTGTGGATCAAACACATTTAAAATTGTATTAAATCTTTTTCACTGTTTAAATCTTTACGGTTTAATCATTTTAATTGTTGTAAGATTTTGATGCGTAAAGCTTAATTTTAAACATAAAACAGACTGTCTATTTTGTACAAGTATCTGATAGAGTCAGGTAAAGCTTTTGTATTTTTTTCCCCGGTTAGTTTTGTTCACAGCTTAGTTCACGTTCAGATTTAGTTTGACTTGTCTGCACATCACAGTGTGCCTTGCTGAGGAGCAGACTGAATGACTGGTCACTTAAGCAGGTCATATCTCAACCATCCAGTGGCACTTATTGCCATATAAAGTATACATATGGCTCACGTAAAGATCCTTTTTATGTCTGAACTATTTTATGTCTTCTTCTGCTCGACTAGGCCGCGCGGAATACGTGCATTCATCATAGATTTGTTGTTTTTCGGGTCTGCAAAATTTGTGGAAAAAATAATTTTTGAGTCTAAAAAAGGGGGAGTTGAATTGGACTGCAGGTATTTAGCTAGATGCCTAAACAATGACATGGCAACGCATTTACGCGTTTGGGGTTTTATTTTATTATTGCAAACACTGCACCTACTCTATTAAAAACTGGATACGGAAATTCTACAATAACGCTTCTCAAATAACCATTTGTTGTTACGCTTGGTTATTAGATGCTGAAGCTTAACAACATGAATAAAATCAAATCCACCTTCATAAAAGCATATGGCTATACCATTAAAAATATGACTTGTAAAATGGAGGCCATTTAACCGTGTGCACTGGTTAGGCTTTCCCCTTTATCTCCCACGTTCTCTCCCACAGTCACGTGTCTAGCACATCCAATCCAATCTCTGCAGTGATTCAACTTATCAGAGGTCTGTAGTTCACAGCGAAGTCAAGTAGTTAGTTACTTGATTTCAACGGATTCTGGTTTTGTGTCAGTTTCATTGTGGGTGTATCCGTTCGCCTGGGTTCTCTTTGCTTGTTTTTGTTATGTCGACATTGGGGACACTGAGTTACTACGACTCACACATTCCACACGAGAATGACGATCATTTGGCACCGAGGTTCTCATCTGGACCCGTGGTCCAGCAGCAGGCTCGGGAACTGACGCTACTTGAATATGGCGAACAGGAGCAGTACACTTTCCAAGCCAAATCATCAATTTTTGGTGCGTCATGGAGTCCCGTGCCCGTGCAGCCCCCAGGCACATCCATCGCCTACCACCCGTACATTCATCACCCATGCTCAACAGGAGAAACCGATGGAGCATCCGTGCGTTCCTGGGCGTTAGAACCGCTGCCTGCCCTGCCTTTCACGGGATTATCCACAGATACACACCATGATATAAAACTTGAACCACTGGTTGGGAGTGGTGAGTGTACCACGCATACATTGCTTGTGGCCGAGACTGACAACAATACGACTCAAGCAGAGAGGAAGGTACCGGACGATGCGCTTTCCAACGGATCACAGGACGAGAAAGCTCCAGCAGAGAAGAAGGTGGATCTAGACCCAAGTAAGTGCAGCTAAGTTTATATCAGAATGCATTTGAATATGTAGGACAGGCTTCAGTAAGACTACTTTGACCTTAACAGTAGAATTCAGTAGGCGTCGTTTGTATATAATATAAAAAGTATAATTTCTAAAAAGCTAGTCTTTTGTGAGAGACGTCAACAATGGCCTGTTTATTGTAGTTAAATATTCCTATATTGTACAGCATTTTCAGTAGGTTATAAGGAAGGCTAAAGGTCTTCTAACTAGGCCTTTCTTTCTTCTTTCGTTTTGTGGGTGGCAATAATCTGCATTTGCATCTGAGAGCATACATGCATGTTTCAGTAATGTGTCCAGTAATTAAAAATGCCACATATTTGCAGTATATGTAATCATTATAGTCTATAGACTGCATGTCATGTAGCATACAACAAGACTGCTGCCCTACGCATTACATTCAATTAAATGTTACGTAAACGATTGGATATAAACGCACAATTGTTGCAATTAAACAAACAATCTGGATTTCTGAGCATTATTTTTTCCCCTTATAGACAGTAAGGCCCTTGTTTATCCCTCCTCATTCAGTAATGCCAGAATTGTCAGTAGCTAGGAAGAAAATTATAGCTTGCACGTAAAATTTTCGATCACATAAAATCTACCCGCAGCCCAGATTGCATGTAATCCGTGATTGTGCTTTCCAATTTCAGCATATCAAAATTGTATAGTAGTCTTTATATTAGCCTCTTCTTTCTTCTCGCGCGCTGATCTTAAAATGGCCGCAGTATTTTTCAAGTGGCAACATGACTAGCTCTCTCTCTCCGACCCTTCTTGCAGATAACCCTGCGTCCAACTGGCTGCATGCGAAGTCCACTAGGAAAAAGCGCTGTCCATACACTAAGCATCAAACTCTTGAGCTGGAGAAAGAATTTCTGTTTAATATGTACCTCTCACGCGACCGTAGATATGAAGTGGCAAGACTCCTAAATCTCACCGAGAGACAAGTCAAAATTTGGTTCCAAAACCGTAGGATGAAGATGAAGAAATGCAATAAAGATCGTCCAAAAGACATTTAAAGTGGAAAACTATAAATGCGCACTGCAGTGGATGAAGTTATTTGGTTCGTGCGAAGGTGTTTGTGAATTAGCCTGTCTTTTTCCTCATGCACAACCACAGTAGATTATTATTGATAGCCTACATTTTGTAATGTTAGATGTACATTGCACAAACCTTTGATCTAAGGGTATGCTTGTATATATCATTGTGTCTTTGTATACAGCTTGTTGGTGATAGTTCTCTTATTTGGTTTGCTTGTTGTAGGTCTAGCATTTCGCATTCTGTACATATTAAGTATGTTAAAATTTTGTTTTTAAAAAGTTTTTAAAGCACCAGTTTATGAATTCAGGGAAATGGGTTCTGCGATGTGAAATGCTGATGATATGCATGAATTTCAGATTTTTTTTTTTATTCAAAAAATGACTTGTAGCGTAATGTATCAATGTTTAATGTGACTACCTAGATGTATTTGAACTACCTATGTATTAAGATTAATTTATGTTGTGTTGTTCGTCATTGGAATATTTCAGTGAATTTTGTAACATTTACGTGCTTGTAATGTTATATGTGAACACATAAATTGCATACGCCAATACCTCAAATCAACACAATGTTAGTCGTTTTCAAATTAAATTCCACTTGTGTACATAAATTTCTGATAAATAGTAAATTTCGTTAAGACTCTCTCTATACCAATGGTCTGGGCAAAAATATACCTACGAAAATAATACTTTTTTTCATGAGTCTCATGGGTTACACTCATGCCTAATGAAGTGCAAATCTGCGATATTGCAATAAATTGTCACTAATAATTGCACTCCTGTATTTCTGTGCTATATACAGCACATAAAGTTCCAGACTCATGAAAGACTCAACATAAATAAATCGTTCCTGAACGAGGCTGACAATGACTGCAATCCCATGGTATTTTTACGCTATACAACGAGAAATATTTTACCGCCCTCCAAACAGTTTTACACTTCTCATGTTCTCGCGCTCATTCTACCGTTATCTTGCAACCCACTGTTTAGTGTCCTGTTAACGGCCCGGATGCCGTTTATCCGAATAAATAAAGCTTAGTTTGATGCTCGTAGACAGGCCTGCACATTCTATTTGTGCCTTGCCCCTGCAAGCGATATTAATGGTAGCACGGCAATAAACCGCAATCACAGTCTTAACTGTTTATGGGGTGCAAAGCGATTGAAGGCGGAACTGGAACGACTTTTTGGATGCCCAACGCCTATATTACAATTACAATTACAGCAACACATTATATATATATTTTTTTAAAAAAGTACAAATTTAAAAACAATTTTATTAGTTTTCATTGTAGCTATTATTATTATTATTATTATTATTATTATTATTATTAATTTGTATTTTCTTATTTAATTATTTAATAAACACAAAATATAGGAAAACTGAAAGAAAAAAAGAAGAAGGGGGGAAAAAAAACTCTGTTGCAGACCAAATCTTCAAAGGCTCTACCCCAGACAGCATCGTAAAAAGGGGCTCAGCCCCACTGTCTGTTTTTTCTCTGCTAATTACTTTATTACTCCTCAGCAACAATTAAAACGTTGCAGAACTGATAACCCATTTGTTGTCTCGTCATGCATAAAGTGACAACGGAAACACAACCTATTGACGCATTGTAGCCTACTATTTCTTGCGTCCAATATCATTGCTACTTTGCATTTTTGGTCATTTAAACTTCAACATGTAAAGGAAATTGAAAAGTGAATATTTGGCCTACATTACGTGAATGTTTAAGATATAAAACAGTCTTGTTAGTTGTTTAATCGTTAAAGATGAATCCCAAAAGTGCAATCGTTTTGGCTAAATGGCATAACTAGGAATTCTAAATATTTCTGTTTTAGTGAAGGTACTCCCCCAACGCTTCACATTTCGGATGTCCCTCTTATTTAACGCACCTGATTCATCAGTGAATCAGCTCATTAATAAAGTGCTTCATGATCTATGTTTGGTGTGTCGGATGAGTGAGACATCCAAATTGGGCAGTGCTTTGGGGCCTCCTTCGGCAGAATTGTGAATGTATTTTAACAGACAGACGAGCCAAATGAGCCACTACCATTATAATCCAGCAGGTGGAGACAGCGGTTTGTTTGAATCGATCAAATGGCAAAACGGATTCTGCTCTACAGCAAGCTCACTTAATAAGGGCCAGCCACAAACAAAACCTATTTACTGGTGCAAATATTTCAGATAAAGTATCAAGAATGATGAATGCGAACAACTGTCAATTAGGATATGGTCGCTGGTTAGGCCTTTGTGAAAACTGTCATTTCATTTGGTTCTTAGGACTTTTTTAGGACTGAGCCTAAATGCAAGACTTTTATGTTGAATTGATAATGACACTAATGCAAATGGCTCATTAGGAGCACTTACATCTAATTTTATACATATGTTAGCTTTTGAATTTTCAAACCATTAAAACATGCATAAATGATTGACATTTGGAAAATTATGAATGATCACTATATAACATACCACATCTACAGAAGTACAGAATAGGACTTCTCTCGAATGCTATATTGACCTGTGACACCATACTCTTTGTCTGATCACTATAATCTTACTTAAAAATACAAACAGATGACCTGACACCATGTAGTTTCCTCCGATTCCAGCAATAAATCTGGATCAAACAAAATGTCACATAGACATATGCATCTTAAGGGCCAGATTTTTGCAGAGTTCAGCTCAAATGTGCTCCAACACACCTGCCTGGAAGTTTCTAGTCATCCTAAAGACCTTGGTTAGTTAAACTTTGCAGGAGGTGCATACTGTCACCCAGGAACAGCACTGGATGACCCTGGTTTGCATACACCTATATAAGAAGCATGCACAGACTAATGCTCAAGGTAAGACAGGTGGTTCTTGCTTATTCCAGAACAAAGGAGTCGTGCCTGCGATTCAAAGCATCACCTATGACGTAGAACTAAAAAAGCAAGTAAAATAGAGGTATCAGGTCTCAAAGTGCTAAACAGTGGTTCAGAGGGGTATACTGGATGTTGCATGTATCCAAATGGCATTGCAGCCAAATGGACAATGAGAATGCTAGAATGTGGCTACAAGCAAGAAGAAACTTTGTAGCTTTGTACTTTGTACCTATTAATAGGTGTCATAATCATGCACAGCACAAGGTGGGCTTGACTGCTTTGAGTGTCAGGTTGGGGTTAAAGCAGTTAAAGGGATAGATCAGTTGGCTAATTATGCACAATCTGCTAAAGATCTCAAAAAAGTGGCATAATAGTTTATTTCTTAAAGATATACAATAATAAATTAATATTTTATACAAGATCTATGCATTGGAAATAGACTGTAACTGAGTTAAGATTACAGGTAAAAATATCAGTTCACACTTGCAAATTTCAGTGTATGATTAAAAAATAATTGATAGTTTAGTTTTAACGTTTTACAATGCCTTCATATTGTGTCGTAGATCAAGGTGGAGGGGAAAAGCGCTATTTAAGTAGCACCTTATGGTCTTACGAGTGGTCTGTGGCCCTTGTTAATCCATGAGCGTTTCTATGTGGTAGCTTACATATATAACAACACTTTTGGGAAAGAGACCGCAGTGATAAAGTACCACTTACCTACTTCTTGGGTCCCACTTAGCCTAGTGTTTCGGGAAACCAGACAGATGTTAGTCATTTTCTTCTTTTACTAAAAAGGGTAAAATCCATTTACGTATCACGTTCCCGTCTATATGTTTAAATTGTCACACAGGTATGCATGAATCGGAAGCAATATGTAAAGATAAAGATACGTTGCTATGAGCTGGACTGACGTTGCAACACATGCATCGTGGATCATCTTAACTAATGTCGTACATTAATTTATGATTGAGTAACGCTTGAACCAGAACTAGGTCCTGGACTAAAGATGCAACATTTGCCGATACATTCAAGAAACAATCCTCAACACGAAAATAGGGGAAACATGTAAATTGAGTATATCTTCTAAATTTAGTAATTAAAAGATATTCTGACTTTGGTTTTGAAAAACAATTTATAGGCTGCTCAGCTTCATAACGCATGTAATAGACCTTAGTCAGGTTAGACGCCATATTGGATTTAAAACAAATGAAAACGAGGCTTAGGGATGTAGACGTACAGTCTTTACAATGGCACACAATGTATAAAGGTCCTAGATCACACAATTTTCACCACTCAAAACTTTTATGGAACGCATATTTGAACCACTGAACGCACTAGGCCTACTTCTATTCTTCACGTCCTAGTTTTCATTGCAGTAAAAAATTAAATGTGCTATGCCGCCCACCACTCTGATTAAGGTCTATATAACACATTGTGTATTATTGTAAAGGCATCTGCTGTTACTGTTTAGACATGTGCTCCTTTGGTTGGAAACTCAACAGATGAACACAGTAGCGGACATCAGCTATGAAAAGAACTACTTCATCATACAGAGATACTACACAGAGACACTTGTATATGGCCTCATGCAACATGCAATATATGCAATATGCAGCTTCCATGCTACAGAATAGGCTCACAAAACAGATTTAAACCTGCAATGGAGGAAGAAGAGAAATGAGAAGACAGCACCTTTTTAAAAACTCCTTTGTTAACAATATTTATTCATTTTTTATTTTTTTGCACAAATGCATAAATATCTTGTGCAAAATGATTAATAATGTACATTTCTGTATTGCAATTACATTGTAGCATGGCAGTCAAATGTATGATGCATGATGGTAAAAAGTGCATAGTGCTTCATTAATCTCTAAGACTGGCAGCATTTTCACTCGCTCCTCGTGTTTGGGAGAAATATTACTAAAGAGCCAACGTGTTATTTTAAGAAAGAAGCTTTAGGAAAATAATAAATCATTAGTAAAATAATTGGTGCAGCCTACATTAGAAATAACTTAGTCGCCATCTAAGTTAAAATCAGTGACGGTACAGGGAAACCCAGCTTTACGCGTTTACAGAATGAAGGCGGATAGCAGAAAGGGGGCGATGTTGAGCCTCCACTTGCAGTATAAACGTTATTTTTTTAGGAAACCATATCTCGTTGAAAGGCAGCTGATAATAGTCCAACAGTAAAGTATTTTTTACACACACACAAAAAACCCCCTGCTCTTTACACTTGATTATTTTAGCTATGTTACTATCGCACACCGTGGAATATAGATATCAGCCTATATAGGCTATCCTACAGGCCTTTATATATAAGCTAGTTTACTTTTAGTAGCTAATATGGTTATTTTGGAAGAAATTCGTTGTCGGAGCAAACAATCCTGAAACAATTAATCACAAATCGTAAAATATCATATAAAGTAGGCTACATAAAATAATAGCGGTCCATGTCTAAAGTTGGCATTATTAACAGATGTATTTCATGCCTCTCTATACGAGTATTAAAGGCATATGTTTTTCTAAAACATTTAGAATAAAAACTTGCTATTCCTTTATAATCCAATTAGCCCACCATGCATACAGACAAGAAGGCATTTTCGTTCCATGGTGCAAGAGACTCATGACGTGCCCCAAAGGATCAGACACGGTTACTATATGTTTAGTGATATGGTCAACACGTAATACGAGAGCTGCGCTCTACTGGATCACATTACCCTGATAATTTACAGTCAACTGACCCACAACTTTCCAGGCAGGTAAAAGAGGTGCTATAGGCTTCGTAAACCGATAGATTCATTTGGTCTCCAATTATTTTCGTTGACATTTTTACGTAAAAAAAAAAAATATTGATGAACTCACGGTTGTAAATTCATTTATTCAAATCATAGTTAAATTCATAGTGTCCAATGGAAATAGACACTCAAATGATTTCATTGTCAGTGTCAGGATTCTTATACGATGTAACCTATCTTTGCGCATGCAGTTTAGGAGACATCCCACCATAACATAGTAAGTATATTTATTTCCAGTACCCTAGACGTTGACGTTGGCTTACGAATTTATCCTGCTTTAATGTCTTGTTTTAGCATCAAGAAGTTAAGCTATAAAATTGTTACATTTTTTCTGTTAACGCCGACCAGTCAAAGGATCTTCATATACAAGCTATACTCTCACAACGTCATATCCTGAATAAAACTGCATGATTCTATTCTAGGGCAGGGGTATAGTGCATATGCCCGGAAATGACATATACCTCTAGCACAACAATAGGAGCTTGGAGCTCGTTTACGACCCAGTGCAATGTGTGTGGGTAGAGGGTCATCCATCAAACGCCACTGTTGCTAGAGCTACTGCCGCTGCTGCCTTCGCAGACATCATAAACACCCCATATACGCCTCACTCGCACTAATTTACAAAGCCCACTGAGAGGGATACGAACAGATCAATCCCTGGCTATTTTTTTTTTTTTTTTTTTTTTTTACATGAACGAATGAGTTTGGAAACGTGGTTGACCGAAGCAGCAGTATTTACAGTATCCTGAGATACAGTCCTTTCAGTTGACCATATCTCACTCACATTGTTATTATAAAATATCTTATATTAACAGTCTTAGCTTACTCCATTCATTATTCAAAGGTTATCAAACAGGACTCTGAATTTACGTAAATCATCCGAACTCTATAATAAAAGAACAAACTAATTCATTCGTATACATTTAAGACAATACAGACTATAAAATCCCAAAAGAAAAAAAACATATGTATTTAATTACATATCAGAAAAGAAAATAGAGAATTGCGGTTTATAACAAACTTACTTTTACCAGTTATGTTTATGAAATGAAAACGCATTTTAGAATATTTTGTAAAAACAAAACAAAAAAAAAAGAGTTTGACAACTTTAACACATTATTATTATTATTATTATTATTAAAGCCTAACGTTTACGTATTGAAATGCGTAAATCTATTTTATACATAGCCTATATGTACTCAGTCTATTAATGCATTAGTTTCGAATGCAATACATTGATCGCTTCATTTGTTTGATGATCCAACGAGCCAAGTTTTCACTCTTAACTTGTGTTTTATGACCGTCATCATTCATTATTTAGTCTAACAGACGGTCAGCGGGGCTGTCCATCGAGCCAGATGCATCCAAAAAGACAAGTTGCTGGAACATACTCAGCACGTGGACAAAAATGATGTAAACTGCCAAATAACTAAATAATTATTAAATATCTATATCTTAAAAAACAACAACAACACATTTTTATAGATTTGTCCTTCGAGAAACATCGGCTTTAAAAATGTAATAAACAGTTTCTTATTTATATTTTAGGCTAATACCAGTCATATGATAAATGTGGGCTAAAAATTTCCAAGTGTTATTTTTCAGTTGCACACTGATGCATTTATTCGACATACATTAAATTAAGGTCAACAACATCATCTCGACCTTGAGAAATTTACCTAACCCAATAGAAAAAGACTGTGTTGTAAAGGCATAGATTAAATCTTTTTTCGAACTAATTTCGAATTTTACAAATTTCAAAACACATTTCCGATAATACATTACAAGCACATAAACTTAAATACATTTAGTATTCACGTACATGCATTAATAGATTTGAAAAGACATGAAATTTATAGTTCGATTGCCAATTTGCAAAAACTAAAAAAAAAAAAAAAAAAATGGATTCATTCAAAGCACGGCAATATATTTTGATACTCACATATCCATTCTGTCAGGCCTATCTAATGAGAATAAATACAATGCATTGAAAATATTAATTAATATTTCAACAGACAGATTAACATATAATTAATACGACAACTAACAGTATCCGTAAAGATACATCCTTGACAAATTTCGATGTTCAGCTCGTGGGAAACGATGAAGATTTTTCGTTCGTGGTGGAAATGTGTAGGAAGGATTTTTGAAGAATGCCGACACCCACGTTCATCTACACACAATAGCTCCTGTGTAGCTGCAAAAACACATGGTTTCTCTCTTACAATCAATATGTTATCCTATTCATTCCCAAACCTTCGATAAAGGCTGACTTTCCAAAAACGAAAATATAAAACGAACGATTTTTTGGTCCGAAATAACGCAGGTCCATTCGAAGAACATCCGGTTTGAAATTATGATCAAGGTCAGTCCTTTCATCGGAAAATATCACTTTTGTCAATTTAATTTATAAAATGGGGAACTCTCAACCGTGAGTACTACGTTGTTCTCTTCTTCCTGGCCACATATGATCTAAGGGAGTGTTAGATGGTTTAAATGTGTTCTTAGGGCACTAAGCTGTCAGACCTTTTGGCGTGTAAGATTGATAGCGTGCAGGCTTCCAGGGCTCTTTGTTTGGAATATAAGCAATAAAGTGCTCGAGGCCTACACCTACTCAGCTAAAGACTTCTGAGGACGACATAGAAGACACATTCTTGAACTAAAAGAATAATGAATGTACACTTTTATTTTATATTAATAATTTTTTTTGTATGTGTTTGTCTGTGAGACAATTTAGCGCCTTTCAAAAAATTGTGGAGATCAATTCAGGTAAAATGAGTAGTGTGTTTTTATTTACATAACGCACTAAATGTACTATTATAAGTTTTATTTTCACAAATTCTGCACTGAATATCAATTAGGCTATGTTAGTTGCACTAGAAGATTGTAAGCTGAAAAATATCTGAATCAATATAGTTTCAAAGCTCCAGTAATTGCAAAAGATCTGCAATATATCTTAAAACTAAAACAACACTAATACACATGCAAGCGTAATGCTTCAGTGCGCGTGTGAATACGCGGGCGCGTCGGGGCTTTCAAAGAATTTGTCTGCGCGCAATGTGTGCGCGCGTACTGTCTCGCGCGCTTTTGCTCGTGCATTGGCAAACGAGAGCGCGCATTCTCTAAGAAAGTAGTAAAAACCCAGACTCAGGATTAATAGGTTTCCTCGACCGTGGCTATTGGTGTGTTTATGTGTCCAGTTGATGTGTTGGGGGATCTTCAGCCGAGGGCCGGTCAAACAATAAAGGGAGAACAGCAGACGGACTCACTGTCACTCTGTTTCAGGTACTGGCTATACTTACAATCTACGGAGCAGTGGGCAAACTGACCATAAATGCGTAAATAAACTAGCCCGTCCCAGAGAGTGAGGCGTTCCTCTCGGACTTTTTTCGATCAATCACACAGACAGTGGCTTCTTTTGATTAAACCCCAAATTGTCATTGGACAGAGGTAATCATGTGACAAGCAATACGGTCCAATTTCAACCTTGTCTCCATGAAAGCAATAGTTTAATGGCACCGCGGTCCCCATACGGCCGTAATCAGCAAAATAGTTTTTTTTTTAACCCGGCACGATATTTCATTTTATCTTCCTTGGGTCACAAATTTGTGAGCGGCGAATTTGGAAGACTTGGAGGAGATGAATTACGAATTCGAGCGAGAGACGGGTTTTATCAATAGTCAGCCGTCGCTCGCTGAGTGCCTGACATCTTTTCCCCCTGTCGGTGATGCATTTCAAAGTTCATCAATCAAGAGCTCGACGCTTTCACACTCGACACTGATTCCTCCTCCTTTTGAGCAGACCATTCCAAGCCTGAACCCCGGCAGCCACCCTCGCCACAGCCGGCCCAAGCAGAACCCCAATGGCTCATGCCCGCTGCCTGCCGCATCCTTACCCCCAGAGTACCCTTGGATGAAGGAGAAAAAAGCATGCAAGAAAAACCAGACAACTTCGACAGCAACAACCACCACCGACCCTGGTCCACTATACTTCTCCCCTCAAGGTATTTGGATTTAATGCTTTTTTTCGTTTTATAGTTTATTTTAAACGAAATGCAAGTTATTCTTATTGTTATTATTAGTAATTCAGTAGCTGTGTTGCGCAAGGCCATGCTGCTTGAAAGTGCAAGTTTGTTATCCTCATGGGTCATGTGAACTTAATCCGAACAAGTTAATATCTAAAAGTTTTTTGCTAGTTTTTGGATGTGGAGGACCTGTTCTGAACAACTCCTAAACTCTGTCTTAGCTACTTGTAGTGTAGGGCATGAATTTTAATATTTGACAGTAATGAAGAATGATAGATTGCCATTACTCAACTCGGCAGCTGGCGTGTTCATTAATCTTCACTCGGACCTCTCCGCACTCACACCAGACACATCAGTATATTCTGGCATAGGGGATGAGGACACAAATTATTCAAGTGCCGTGGCTCCATTCCCACAAACAATTTATGCTCCCCGAGAAACGCAAATATATTTGACAAGTTTGTGGGGTCAGCTTTAAGCCCCGCAGCGGCGTTGTAAAAATCAAGAGTTATAATTAGTGGCGTATCAATAATGTATAACGCTGTGATCCCTTCATAGGCTCGCCCGAGATTTCTGATGGTGGCAACGGGGCAACTCGCCGACTCAGAACGGCGTACACGAACACGCAGCTGCTGGAGCTGGAGAAGGAGTTTCACTTCAACAAGTATCTCTGCCGGCCAAGGCGTGTGGAAATCGCCGCTCTGCTGGACCTCACTGAGCGGCAAGTCAAAGTTTGGTTTCAAAACCGGAGAATGAAGCACAAACGGCAAACGCAGTGTAAAGAGAACCATCACGGCGACGGAAAACCACCGAGCCTGGAGGAGGCAGGAGGACGGGGTGATGGGAAATCTTTTTTCGAACAAGTGGCAAACAATGTAACAGGGGCGCTTTCGGAAAGAGAGGGTTATCCATTTCAGCAGAATACCTTAACTTCTCAACAGTCACAGAATGGACACAATAGTGATTCCCAAAGCGCAGCTGTCTCGCCTTTAGGTAGCAATGACAAACATCTGAAACATTTTCCCAACCCGTCACCCACTGTTCCTATCTGCGCCTCAACAATGGCCCCGGATTGTGCATCTGCTCAGGACAATGGCAGTCCCTCGGCCCTGGACGTTTCTTTACAGGACTTCAACGTTTTCTCCAATGATTCCTGCTTACACCTCTCAGATGCCGTGTCCCCAAGTTTGTCAGAATCTGCAGACAGCCCCATTGGTTTATCTACGGAGGCCTTTGATTTCTTCTCTGAGACGCTTACAACAATCGACCTGCAACACTTGAGCTACTAACTCTAACTGAAGTTTCATTATAGGGACGTCAATATCTTTCTCACGTTGATGGTCTGTGTTTAATTGTGACTTTAAAAATAGGCCTAGACCATTAATCAATGAGGTAAGTTTTTCAATAATCGAGTGATAATTTTTGTTTACAGAGAAAATATGGCAGGAAAAAAAGTGATATTTTTCACGTTTTATTTTTGTATCGTTCGGCGGCAAAGCGCCATATTTTCATAGAATAAATTTGTACTTGTAATTGAAAAATAACAGCGGTGTTATTTATTTCTTCAATGTTCAGATTAAGAAATAACATGTTGCTACGAGGTAATATTTAAAGTATATATTAGGCTACTACACAATTTAGCTGATTTGTTATGATCATGTGTATTTACCTGTTTTATGAGAACGAATGATTTTTATTAGCATTTTTTCGAGGGACAAAAATAGATATTTATAAGGCTGTCAAATGTATATTTATAATCGCTAATCAAAACTAATATCAGTTATCCCGAAAACTATTTGTGCGCAAAATTAATACACAGTTAGCTATGTAATTGCGTGCTACATTCTTTTTATTAATCTTTGTTAATTTCTCTGTAGCCTATTTGGCGTTAAATTTAGATTTTTTTAACTGTATGAAATGAACCCATGGGAAGTTTTAGATGCCATCAAATTTGTAGACTAAAACAGAATGCCTCAAGAAAGGAGATTGATGACTTGATGCTGCGTACACAAACAAGTCCCTTACTGTATCTGACGACACAAGGAGTCTCCTGGCCAAGAGTTGTAACGTTTCGGAGTTCAGCAATTAAATTTTATTGCCTATTAAACCTTCGACAGGGGGTTGGTGTTGAGGCAGCACTCCACGTAATTCAATCCGCCACCGAGAATGAGAAGGAATTGAACAGTCAAACCACATTTTAACATTAATTATTTAGTTTATATAATTTATTATAATTATTCGGTTTTTTTTCTGTAGTTTTTAGATTTAATTTAGATTTGATGAATGTAACTGTGTCCCGAATCAGATCAGTGCATCTAAAACAAGCGTTATCAAATGAAGTATAGTTTTATCAACAGGCAACTCTTCAAGCAATGATCTGACAATATAAGCTAAAAAATTAATTCTGCTCGTGTTTTATTATTTATATTTTTATTCCAAATAGTCTAATATCTGAATAAATAGTTAATAAACTAGGCTCTCATTTGATTACCTCGGCCCTGCTCTCCCAAGATCTGAACTCTATGGGCCTGTGTGTCCTCTTGGACTAACTCGATTGATACCCGCTCGTTGTTACAGCCTTAAAACAATTCAATTTTAATCTTTATCGACAAGCCAGGATCTTGGCAAACGCTTTTCACCTTTTGCACAATAAAAAGGCTGTCAACACCGGTTTTATAGCCTTTAAGTTTAACAAACACATTTGCATTTAGGTAGCCTACATTTATTTTAAATTGGTATATTTTCTTAAGTATTTTGGCATTGATGTTTGTCCCACATTAGATGCAACTACAAATAATTACAAAATAAAATAAATAGTTTCATTATCATTAGTTCGTGTCCGTGGCTGGTTTATCGTGTTTAATAGCTAATTATACTTACTGGAGCCATTTCTGTTAATGCTATATACTCGATGAAGTGCGAGTTGTAGGAGATTCAATTGTAAGGATATTGAATTTATAAAAGACGACTTGTACCCCGAGAAGAGTGTTCTGTGAAATCTAGCTTAGGAGAAATCTAGCTAGGATAATTTCCAAACATCTGACGCCACGTTGCAATCGCTGCGTAAGTGTAGAAATGGAAATGAGGCCTAGCGGCCAAGAGCTCACACCGCACAGAGGCATTTGTAAGAGACGCAGAATGATCCGAGTCCTTGTATAAGGTCAGACTAACTTTACACCCACACAATGTAGGATTGATGTACTAGAACCACCGCAGACCTACTAATGTTGTTATATTATAACTTTAATCGTGGTCTGAGGGCTTTTCAGTTATTATCAAAGTAGTTTTTAAATGCTCTTATCTTCCATCGGGTTTATTAAATGTTTTTTTATTTAGAATTTTCAATCATTAAAAAAAAAAAAAAAGATACGTACAGAAAAGCCCCTTTATCGCATTTTATAAAACAAAGCTCAAAATTGTTTAGGCTCTAAAGGCTTTGTGCCAAATCGAGCCTGAACAAATAGTTTGACTGACGTCCTTTGACGAAACCAAACACGTGATCGGCATTCTTTAAACAGGTTAATGACCGAGTTGAGATTTGGAACAGAGAAGTAATCTACATCCAACTAGCTACCCAAAAGAGATTTTTGCATGATAGGCAAGGAAAGGCTTAGAATGAATAATTACATATGTACAAGTTCTTTTTACATTTTTATAATTAATAAAATATATAATGAATAAAATAATGTCAAAAATGTAACTGTAACCCTCTCATTGAAGCAACTTTTTACATTCTACAATATACATTTTTGGAAGTCAGCTGTTTTACCACTTTTGTGGCTGTGGTTTTAAAATAGAATGCTGGACAAACCAAATTTGCATTTCCATAGCGAATATGCATCACAATAACTCATATGAACCACTACTAGGACCTGGGTATCACTGCAGATACATTTGTTAAAATATGATATTGCACAGACGCTTCAAGTATAATTATCTGCTTACTTATTAAAGACTGCCATAAAGTTTGACAGCCACATCACTTTCATGATCCTACCCAAATTGAACAATCAACTATGCCTTTATGCAAACTGATGTGAAACCATGTGGTGTGCATAATATGTACATGTAATTTGGGGCTCCTGCAACAATGTTATTTTCTCAAGTGTTTTGCAGCCTAAGTTTATGGCTTTGGTTAGGGAGACTGACATATTTTCGGTCTTCCCAGCATCTACAAGGATCAATGAACAATCTGTGCGAAGTAAAATTCCTGTCCCAGCAGCTATATAATGTTTAAATTGGAAAGGCCTATGCACTGTTTAGTCCAATGACTCAGTCTGTAATGTCTATGCAGGCATTTAAAGTCAGTGCAGTCAGCCTTCAACTGGTTTCCATGGAAACCTTGCATTTAATCTTGGTGGTCCCTTTTGTCATTCCTATGCAGGTGGGCTTCATGCAGATATTCTGAGTGTAGAGCGAAATTAGAGCAGAAACGGTAAATATAAACTGCAAGATGCATGAAAATGCATGAATTTTAAGTGTGCAGTTATGTAATGCTTAGGGATTCTTCACTTAAAAATGACAATCTGTTATCATTTACCCACCCTCATGTACTCGTGAAACACAAAAGAAGATATTTTGAAAAATGTCCTATGTTGTTTTGGGCTCCACTGATTTTTATTGCATGGACAAAAATGGTCTTTTTGTGTTCTGTTGAAGAAAAAAGGATTGGAATGACACGAGGGTGTGTAAATGATGACAGAATGTTAATTTCTGAGTGAAATATCCCTTTAAGGGTTTAAACCTTTTAAGGATCTGAATCAAAAAATGGCTGAAGTAGGAGGCCAACCACAGCAACACCACAGAATACAAATGAACAAATTAGCTCTATGAAGCATGATATTATCTCATAGATCATGTTTATGGAATTCCTGAGGTATGCAATTCTTCTTCTTCTAGTTGCACTTACGTGGTCTGCTTCTTAAACATCTCTTTTCATCTAACATAAAGTGTTTTTCCTCCTGGGGCTGCAACCGAGGCCTCGGTATGTAATGTTGAATCAAATGACTAGCACAGGTTTACTCAGAAACACAGCAAAACCTCATGAATAAATCTACAGTAATTAATAATCAAAGAAACAAATCTCTGCCGGAGAGACACACAGGTACAACAGTTACAAATGTACATTTCAGATGTAACTTATGACTGATTTTGTTGACGTGAAACATTAAATGTAAACTCAAGGTTCAATCCAAGGGAGCTCAGACTGTTTTTTTCTCTCATGAACCAGGTGGTGAAAGTGGTGTCAAAAGACAGTTTAAATGTTTAAATGTAAGCTAATTCTAAGTCTTTTAAAAACAACACCTGAGCAGCCTAATCCCTCAGAGGCCAAGGGGCAAAAACACCATCTCATCCATCACAAAGTTGAACTTCACAGATACCCCTGCACCCTACAGGCAGTGTGAATTACAGTGGCAAGAGCGTGCCCTCAGATGTTCTTCCTTCGTGTTCGGAGGCTGTTCAGGTGGTCTGATTCAGATATGACTTACCTGTCACATGTCATAGCATTTGCTGGTGACCTCACCCATCTCAGGTATGTTTTCAAGTCTAGTATGTCTTCACGCAGCTGTCATAAACCTTACATTTCGGTATTGTTTGGGCCCAACGAAGCAATTCTTCTCTACTAGCTCTCTGAAACAAAACCAAAGCAAAGGAAAATGTTACAGGCTCAAGTCACAAGGACTGCAAGAAAAGAGGAATGAATCAGAATGTGGCAGTCAGTGGTTTCCATATGCACAAGCATGACAGTGCTGGCCACCAGTCATGTCGACCAAAAATGAATAAAACTTTGTTTTACCCTAGAGAAAACAACAAAGTGTAATGCTAAAACTCTGGGATGAAGAGAAGTACAATATGCCTAATTTAATAAAGATGATGATCACTGGTTATGATGGTAAAACTGCATTTAAACACTCACACACATTCCTGCCTTTGTGTGTTGGGGCCAGAAGCTGAGACGTGTGAACTGAGGTGAGTCCAGATCAAACAGGCCCGGCTGAGGAGCATGAGATATGGAGCTGCTCCCCTCTCCTTCAAAGGTCAAAGGGCACTTCACCTCTCTTTCTCCCTCCACACCAGATGGATCTGTGGCCAGGTCAAATGAGGTTCAAGCGGTGCTCAAGCCGAGCGTACAAGCAGGCAGGATGTCAGTGTTGAATATCAGCCAATACTTTCATAAAGTAAAATTAGCCTTTCATTGTTTCATTTAAGTCATTCCTAGCTGTATTTGCTTATGTGCATTAAAAAAAACACACAAGAAGGCTTGTTTGCAAAATATGGATCTAATTATAATATGAAAAATAACTGTATTCCTTTTAAAAAATATTTTGGACTCAAAACCCAAATTCCACTCCTTATCAGAGATACTTTGAGAAGGTGACAGAGTGCAGGTCTCCTGGCAGGGATCTGTTCTCTGCAGTAATCTCTGTGAAACAGCAGAGGAGTACAGAGAGAGCGCACAGAGCCAGATGGAGATGGATAGCTATGTGTTTTCCTATGAAAGCTGTGCATCACCCCCATTCTTCACCTGTCTCCCTCCTCAGGATAAGTGGGCCCCACTCCAAACAGCAGGCCCATCTAAAAGGGCAGAAAGGTCCCTTAGATCCTCTCACTAAAATCCTCTAATGCACCAGCAGTGAGGTACAGAGGGCAAATAAAAAAGCAGTTACTTACCAAAGTCTGGAAATGGGGATTGCTGCTTAGGCTAAGGAAGTAGGCTAGTGAAGCTTCTTGCCTTAGATTTAGATTAGATTAGATCATATGGGCATGCTGTATCTTCCCCATCTGTTTTTTTCCGCTCTCGTGCTAATAAAAACATCAAAAGTAAATACTATCAGCGTGAATGTGAATTCGACGGATGATGCAATAAAATAACTTATGTAAAGTGTATCATTCCTGTCAAATCGTGCACGTAAAACTGGATGAGGAAACGTGTGATTCCCTAGTGCACTGTTTGGGGTGAGCACTCTAGTCAAATGTTTCTGCTGGAGCCGGCGTGATGAATAATAATGTCTAATTTGAATAGTGGTTTCTGCAGGGTAGGCTATTGCCTCTTCCGTATTTCATAGTCCACTTGTTACTTCCGTGTTTCGAAGGCTATCTTGCTGGGTCAAGCGGTTTCTCACAATGAGGTCCATCCCGGAAGACTTAACGACACTCATTTCAGGTACTATCGCAATATTTGATAATACAACAGGTGATAAAGCGAACGTTTAGGTCTCGAACGCTGACAGAATAGAATAGATTTTTTTTGTCTTCAGGTATAAACTCTACATTTATTTCTGTTCGTACTTGGCTGAAAAGAGGAAGTTTAGTCTACCGACAGACGTTGAGAATATTTCCCTGTAGTTAGAGCATAAAGTGGTCTTTGTTTACTGTTTTCTTAAGACGAGGCTGGGCGCGAATAGAAGTCAGCAACAGATATGAATGTAGAGAGTTTATGTTGTTAAGATTTTTCTTGTGCAGTTGTTTAAGTTTGAGTCGGTAACATACCTGTTGGAGACTCCAGCTCAAGATGCTATCGACGTTTGAACACGGTAGATACACTATATTGCCAAAATTATTGGGTCGCCCCCTTCTAATGAACAGGTTTGACTACTTTAGTTATTTCCATGAGTTAATGTTTAAGCATATAATGATATTCTAGGGGATTGTGTGCTTCTAATTTTATAGCAAAAGTTTGGACAGGACCCTTTTCTATTCTAACATGACAGTGCCTCTGTGTATAAGGCAAGGTTCAAAAAGAAAATTATTGATTCAGTCAGTGTGGAAGAACTTGACTGGTCTGCATAAAACCAAGTAGTTTAACACCTCTGGTGTGACTGTAAATACAGACCTTGAGCCAGAAACTCATGACTAAACACCAATGACTTGTACATATGGTATACAGTCATTTTAGACACTTCCAAAACTCTTGCAACAGAGATGGAAATACAATTTTTAAATACATGAATTATGTTCCCATCGTTGTTGCCACAGATTTGGAAGTGCGTTTTTCTGCTCTAAAGAAGGGGGTGTCCCAATACTTGAAAAATGGCAAAAAAAACAAAACAAACAAAAAAAAGCTACGCTCATAAAACAGTGTCTGTTTTCAGATCTGGAAACTTTTTTAACGG
The DNA here is from genome assembly GCA_021397915.2 of Tor tambroides. NCBI lineage: Eukaryota > Metazoa > Chordata > Actinopteri > Cypriniformes > Cyprinidae > Tor > Tor tambroides. The sequence continues at coordinate 26,227 of JAFVLL020034308.1, forward strand.
ATGTCCTTAAAGGTGAGAATTTGAGCAAGAAAGCAAAAGAGAAAAAGGATGCCTTCATCAAGCGCATTAAAGATGTGAAAACGAGGTACGACAGTATGTATTCATATAACTGTTACCTGATATGTTTGTGACTTTATGCTGATATAGTATTCAACAAGTCCAAATTATTTGTGTTCCAGCTACTCTCAAGATTTCAAGGACAAACGTAAGTTTTGATGTGCTTATATGTTTGTGTTATGTGCGTGTGTCTGGGGGAGGGGCTAATATTGAAGCACGGTGAAGGTAACTAGTTCTTCCCCACCATGCTGCAGGCTACTGTGTGCTACAGTCTATCCTGGTGCATCATAGTTAGCATTCATTCTGAACATGACGACTTTATCTTTTCATATGTAAACATCTTTGCATGACTAATATTTGTAATATATACATGCACTTTCTCAACACATGAAAAGAGTGCTTTAAAAATAACATTTAAGTCATCACATAACAGTTCACAGATCAGTTTTGTGTTTCCTACTACAAATTTAAGGTTGAGATTGGGTAGAGGGCTGAGTTTAGTATAGTAATTTACAGAGGCATTATTACCACATCACAATTTGAACAGGAAGTTCTTTGCTCAAATTCTACATGATGGCACATTTTTGTTTTTGTTTTGCCATTAGCTCTTTAATATGAATTATATTGTCAGGGAATGTGATTCAAACAGGCGACAGTGTTACAGGAGATCTGTTTATCTTCCAATGTAAAGAAATAGTTTAGCCAAAAATGAAAATTTGCTGAAAATTTACTCACTCTCAGCCCATCCAAACTCAGTTTGTTTCTTCATTGGAACAGATTTGGAGAAGTTTAGCATTACATCACTTGCTCACCAATGGATCCTCTGCAGCGAATGGGTGCTGTCAGAATGAGAGTCCAAACAGCTGATAAAAACATCTCAATAATCCACAAGTAATTGACACCAGTCCATCACTTAATGTCTTGTGAATCTGCATGTTTTTAAGAAACAATTCCATCATTTTTTTTTACTTAAACCCATTGCTTTACTTATACTATCCATAATATTGCTTTCTCCAGTGAAAAAAAACATCTTGTCTGAAACAGGCGAGAAAAATGAAGAGATCAAGCATCTTTTACAACTGAAGACAGTTCAAAAGAGTTCTAAACAAATATGTTGGTGGTTTTGAATGTGAAAGAATGACAGGTGATAGGCTTTTTCATTGGAAGAATCGATATAGTTTCGAAGAATCGAGTATTTTTACCAGAAGTGATGGTTTAATGTTTCTTAAGATGCCATAATGATGGATTTGTTTCTTGCAAACACACAGCTTTTCATTTCACAATATGTTAATTAATGGACTGAAGTCGTGTGATGTTTTTATGAGTTTGATAAAAACTGTTTGGACTCTCATTCTGACGGCACCCATTCATTGCAGAGGATCCATTATTGAGCAAGTTATGTGATGCTAAGTTTCTCCAAATCTGTTCCAATGAAGAAACAAACTCCTCTAGGCCTACATCTTGAATGGCACATTTCCAGCAAATTTTCAGTTTTGAGTGTACTATGCTTTTAATATCCCAAATCACTGCAAAGTGGGTAGCACTCAAAGTTGTCTGCAACTGGAGATCAATGGTTCAAACATGCTTCACCTCCCAGGAACCATGTTCAAATTACCATATTTCCAAGCAGCATACATAATATCTGAGTTATACAATCTTAATGTGTGTTCCTGGTGAAGGTTTGAAAATGTGGCCTCTAACTAAAACTTTTTGAGAATGCTGATGAACACTTTGTTCTGTAGGAGATGAAGAGCTTCCAGAGCCTGATGAAGAGGATACCAACGACGGTGGATCACTGCACTCAGAGCAGACTGACAGGGATGAGGAAAGTGCTTATGATGGTGAGTGGAACGTTGTGTGATTTATTTAAAAGCGTTACAAGAAAAGAACTGCGTGGAGCACCTGCAATTATTTTAGAAGAACTCGTGAGACAGGAATATCATATGACACAGTTCTGTACCCTTGAATTTTCTCCTGCAAGTCAAAAGAAAAGTTTGTAATTGTGAGTATTATGAAAGAATCACTGCAATTTATTCTGTACACAGATTTCATGTACAGAATTCACATAAATTAAGAAACAAAAAGCATTTCTCGCTCCGCTTATGAATGAATCGCTTATCATCTTTTCTGCAGCCTCAGCTGTCATAACACAGTATCATTGTGGCAGTCCTTTGTCATGTCCTGTCTAGGATTTTTTAGTAGTGGTAGAAGAACACAAAAGCTGAATGAGGTGCTTGAAAGACTGATGTAACCCAGCAACAGGCTCAGGAACGGTTTGAAGGCACAGACGTCAAGGATTTAGCTCTCTTTTGTCTCTGAGCAAATGGTTTATGGTCTGCAGCCCAGACAATGCCGCCCACAGCCAATGTCAATTCAGGCTCCTGTTTTATTAGCGTCTGCTAAATGAATGCTATTGATAGAATTTACGTTTAAGGAAATGCAGTTCATCTGACTCATTTCGAATCATGCCTCATATCTGATTATTGCATTCAGAAACTTGGTAGGATGCAGGCCGAGAGTGGTTTGTGTGTATGTATGTGGTAGGAAGAGGTTTACTGCTGTAGTGCAGTCATGTGTTTTATAGGTCCTTCTGCCCTGTGCTTGCCAGAGAGAACAGCTGTTTAGCTCAAAGATGGGATTGAAGCCTGTTAGTGCACACTGCAGAGCCTAGGCGAATCAAAACGGCATTTGGAGATTGACCAAAAAGTTATTTGAGCCTATTTATTTTGGACAAATGTACTAAAGCAAGGAAGTTATGAGCTTGTGCAGCCATAATGCCACTATTTGGGTAAAGACAGGGAGTTTGTCATTTTATGTAAGATTTCTTTTCATTAAAAAGGGCACATCTCAGGCTGTATTTGTTGAGAGTCAGAGCTTCACTTCTGTAACTTGTGAGAGCTGTGGGTTTTTACTCTGTTTATACATTCAGCACATAAAAAGGAAGCTCATTTTATTATAGCCAAAGGTGAAACTTGTTGCCACTATTTATTTACCGTTTCTAGCAACCACACACTTTTGAAGTTAGCGTTGTAACATGGATAAAGATCATTCAAAGGAAGGTCATAGTACACATTTTTAGTCATGGCTCATAGTTATGGGTTTGTGTTACATTACCATTAAAATGCTTGGGATAACTATGATTCTTTTTAAAAAATTGATTCTTTTATTGAGCAAGAGCACATTAAATTTATCAGAAATGACAGAAAAGACATTTATGATGTTATAAAAAAAAATTCTCTTTCAAATAAATGTTCTTTCTATTTCTGTTCATTAACGAATTATGAAAAAGACACTGCATATCAGTTTCCACACTTCATTAGGAAACAGCATTAGCATATTAAAATTATTTCTTAAGGTCTATGAAAAGACTTGGCTGCTGAAAATGGAGCTTTCTTGTCATCAAGAAAAATACAAATTTTTAATTATATTAAAATAGAAAAACAGCTATTGTAAATTGTAGTAATTGTTTCTTAATATTGAATATTGTTCCTTAATATTGCTGTTTTTGACCGTTTACTTTTTGATCAGATAAATGCAGCCTTGGTGAATATAAGAATCTTCTTCTTAGAAAAAACTTTAAACAGTAGTATATATAATGATTTTATTTGATTTGATTTTTATTTATTTTAAATTTTCAATAAGGAAGATGCAAAAATGAGTTCTTATTTTCCAAAATGTCATATTTGAATTATTTTGCCAGTGTTTGCTCTAAAAGACAGCATGATTTATGATTTCTTTGCTAGTACTTCTACCAGACGTTTTTCTACCAGATTTAAGAGAAATCCGCTCCAACTCTGAGGGTGTTCAGTTTGCTTTTCACAGTCAGCGTGTGTCATGCTCCCTTGACAGCACTTTATACATAATTGCAAACATTCCACATTTGCCTGTGTCATTCATAACACTGCTCTGCTCACTCACACTCATTCAGCAATGCAATGGTAGTGTGTACACAAGAGAAGGGAGGGCAGTGTAAACGAGAGGGGAGGTTTGCTTTGAAAACAGACCATGCATCTGTTTCACATACTGACAGATCAGTGCATGAAACTCTATCCAGGTTTGAATCCCTGCTAACTTTGGTCTCACTTGACGTCAACCTTTTGATTTTTAAACCTAAAGGCATGGAAGTAGCTTTCTGGCTGCCTTTAGCAAATGTATTTGATTTATTGTGAAAGCAGGTGCTACTCTTTTTGGATTCTTCACCATCACAGTTAGCACTGCTCATCATAAATAAGCTGAAATGAAATATAATAATAACTTTCTGTTTGTTGAAATCAGGAGTTCAACAGTCTCCTCCAGTGGCAGCTCAGGACCTTCAATCCGTTTTAAAGAGTGGGTACCTGGAGAAGCGCAGAAAGGGTAGGTTACTGCATTCACAAACAGGTTGCTCATAAGAAAATTAAAAAAAAAAAAAACCTCCTTCGACTTCTTATAGATCACAGCTTCTTTGGCAATGAATGGCAGAAGAGATGGTGTGCTTTAAGCAACAACATGTTCTACTACTATGGCAGTGAGAAAGGTAGGAAAGCTACTGTTTTTTGGTGTCACCAATAAATGTAGTCCTAAATTCAATTTCTTTTTTCTGAAATTGGATCATTCAATAATCTTGACTAGATAAACAGCAGAAGGGAGAGTTTAATATTGTCGGATACACAGTCAAAATGAACAACACCCTGCGGAAAGATGCAAAGCGAGATTGCTGCTTTGAGATCTCAGCTCCAGACAAGCGTGTATATCAGGTTGGTCACCTCTCATACCATCTAAAAACATGCAGTGTTTATTCATATCATCAGATCAAGATCAGTCACAATACCTTTTTGCTACAGTTTTGTGCTGCGTCCGAGAAAGATGCAAAAGAGTGGGTGGAGCACATTGACTTTCTGATTAAAGGTAGGACTGTACATCAGAAAAACACTGCCACTCACTAAACTTGGCTTAGCAGGTGCCTTTTCTGAACAAATGCATGATGTTTTGCATGTGTTTTCACTATCAGACTTGGGTGGAGTCATTCCTGAAGATGAAGAAGAATATGATGACTGCTTACCTATGAACCAACCAACCAACCATCCTGCACCTATTGATGATGACATTTACGAAGAACTCCCAGGTTTGCACCTCAATTTCTTATTTTTTATGTATTTGCCTAATAATTATTATATTATATTACATTATATTGTATCATATTATATTTTCATATATATTTTATTTAGTGCTGTCAAAATTTGCACGTTAACGCAGGCAATTAATTTTTCCAGTTTGATGGCGTTAAAAATATTTAACGCAGTTAACGCAGGGGCGGAGCTAGGGTTGGCCACCCCACTCACAACTGCTGCTTCTCTTTTTTTCTTGACAAGAATTGTGTTTATTTAGATGCAGAATGTCTTTATGACCACATCAAAAAGGAGACTTTTCAGATGCGCACTCCACTTCGCCTCAGCGCCAGGCGCTAGTCAAACGATTGTGGAAAGTAGCCTGTATCATTTCATATTAAAGCAGGAATAAAACTACGAGCATGCGTGTCAGATCCGTGTCACATTCAGCAGCGGCAGCTCTTAAAGTAATAGCAGCCAAATAACCTAATAACCCAGCTGCTGTGATGTCTGTTAATCAAAGAACAAAAGGAAAAAGAGGAAATCAATAACTTTTGTAGCTTTAAAGATTCATCTATTTAATTTAGAATTTAGTGTTTGATAACTTTATTCAATTTCTGTATATTTACTACTTGCTGAAGGGCACAGGTAAATATGACATTTATTATAATGGGTTTATGTGAAGATAGTTTTAAGTTCACTTAAATAAAAAAAGTTATTTTTTAAGTCTAATAAATGTTAAAATTGATAGCTCTCAGTTATACTGTAATGTTGAATGGCTATAGTCAATGGTTAAATGTTAAGAAAAAAAGAACAATTTCATAGAGACGTCAGAAGTATTAGTATCAGTGATACTCACCTTCAGGCATTAAAATAATATGCCATTAAACAAATATTAAAAATATACTGTTTTTATGTTGTTTCTTCATTAATTTGAAGATTGAATGTGAAATTATTGCAATATAAAAGTATATTTAAAAATGTTAATGTTAGGTGGGATTAATCGCGATTAATTACATAAAATGTGCAATCAATTTTGTTAATTTTTTTTTTTAATTGATTGACAGCACTAATTATATTATATTATAGCATTATCCATTCTCCAAACTGGCTGTCCTATGTAGGCTTGTGGGGATGCTGAAGCATTTATTTTATCTTATTTTATTTTATGTTTTATTTTAAGTATTTTATTGTTATTTATTCAGTTCTGATGTTGATAATTAGTTATAGTCATGTAAAACCCCTGAGGGTGATTCCTCTATGTATGTGGTGGAAAATGACTACAGAAAATTTGAATTTGGTGTATCGCTCTCCGCTCTGATTGGCACATCTATTCTCTCCCTCTCAGAGGAAGACACACCCCAGCCTGCTAAACCAACAGTGACCCTGGTCAACAAACCCCCACCACCATCTACCCCTGTGACAGGTAATTACCACTAGGTCACCAGGCCTATCCATCCTCTACCTGCCCTGCTGTCCCATAACACCACACAGACTCCCAGATCTGCCTGGGTGGCTATCATTTGTCTCTCTAACTTCTTTTTTTTAATCTTAAAAGGACAAAGATAGGGGAAAAATAAAAAATAGGAGGGATGAGGTCTGGAAATGACAACCGAAGATAGAATGTGGAAAAGAAGCAATGGATATTGCAGTTACATATGGATTTGGGAGGTTAGCTGGTGAAGTAACACTGATGACAGGAGTCGGAAGTTAGTCTGGACTACAGGAAGGGCCTTCAGGAAGAGACCTGGAATTTTTTGCTGTAATTTTGCACTTTATTTCTTAAAGCGATAGTTCACCCAAAAATGAAAATTCTGTCATTACTCACCCTCATGTCATTTGTTCATCTTCGGAACACAAATTAAGATATTTTGATGAAATCTGAGAGGTTTCTGACCCTGCATACACAGCAACGCAACTTCCATATTCAAGGCCCAGAAAGGTATTAAGGACATTGTTAAAATAGTCCATGTGACATCAGTGGTTCAACAGTAATTTTATGAAGCTAAATTTTATTAATTTAACAGATTTGTGTTTATTGATTAAACAGACACTAAACAATACTCTCACCATCATCTAAATGGTTTAGTGGTTTTTCTGTGCCTGTGTGGGGAAGCCTGTATCCTGCTGGGTGCTGGGCACTGGGCAGGGGTTGGTAGGCTCTGGCAGGAAGCTGACTCCATTGGTGCACTGTGGCCCACCATGGCCCTCTGCTCCAGGCTCA
>JAFVLL020034308.1:33694-74137 GCA_021397915.2 Tor tambroides
TGTTTAATTGTGACTTTAAAAATAGGCCTAGACCATTAATCAATGAGGTAAGTTTTTCAATAATCGAGTGATAATTTTTGTTTACAGAGAAAATATGGCAGGAAAAAAGTGCTATTTTTAACGTTTTATTTTTGTATCGTTCTGCAGCAAAGCGCCATATTTTCATAGAATAAATTTGTACTTGTTATTGAAAATAATAGCGGTGTTATTTATTTCTTCAGTATTCAGATTAAGAAATAACAGGTTAAGGAATTAAACGAGGTATAAGATTCAAAGTATTCTATTCAATTTTGCTGATTTGTTATGATAATGTGTATTAACCTGTTTTACGAGGATTAATGATTTTTATTATAATTTTTCGAGAGACAAAATTAGATATTTAGAAGGCTGCCAAAGGTATGTGTATAATCGCTAATCAAAACTAACATCAGTTATCCCGAAAACTAGCTATTTGTGCGCAAAATTAATACGCAGTTAGGTATGTAATTGCGTTACATTCTTTTTATTAATATTTGTTAATTTCCCTGTAGCCTAGTTGGCGTTAAATTTAGATTTTTTTAACAGTATGAAATGAACCCATGGGAAGTTTTAGATGCCATCAAATTTGTAGACTAAAACAGAATGCCTCAAGAAGGAGATTGATGACTTGATGCTGCGTACACAAATAAGTCCCTTACTGTATCTGACGACACAGGGAGTCTCCTGGCCAAGAGTTGTAACGTTTTGGAGTTCAGCAATTAAATTTTATTGCCTATTAAACCTTCGACAGGGGGTTGGTGTTGAGGCAGCACTCCACGTAATTCAATCCGCCGCTGAGAATGAGAAGGGAATTCAACAGTCAAACCACATTTTAACATTAATTATTTAGTTTATATAATTTATTATAATTATCGGTTTATCTGCAGTTTGTAGATTTAATTTACATTTGATGAATGTAACTGTGTCCCGAATCAGATCAGTGCATCTAATACAAGAGTTATCAAATGAAGTATCGTTTTATCAACAGGCATCGCTGCAAGGAATGATCTGACAATATAAACTAATACTTAATTCTGCTCGTGTTTTATCAATATTAATATTTATACTTTTAAAATCCAAATAGTTGATATCTGAATAAATAACTAATAAACAATCTCATTTGATTTCCTCGGCCATGCTCTCCCAAAATCTTAACTCTAGCGGCCTGCGTGTCCTCTTGGTCTAACTCGATTGATCCCCGCTCGTTGTTATACAGCCATAAAACAACTCAATTTTAATCTTTTTCGACAAGACAGGATCTTGGCAAACGCTTTTCACCTTTTGCACAATAAAAAGCCTGTCAACACCGGTTTTATAGCCTTTAAGTTTAACAAACACATTTGTATTTAGGCAGGCTAGCCTATATTTATTTTAAATGAGTTTTTTTCTAAAGTATTTTGGCACTGATATTTGTCCCACATTAGATGAAACTACAAATAATCACAAAATAAAATAAATAGTTTCACCATCATTAGTTCTTATCCGTGGCTGGTTTATCGAGCCACTTCTGTTAATGCTATAGCCTACTCTATCAAGTGCAAGTTGTAGGAAATTCTGTTGTAAGCATACCAACACAAACTGAATTTACTTCAGTGGTACCTCGAGAAGAGAGTTCTGTGAAACCCAGCTTCGGAGAAATCTAGCTAGGATAATTTCCAAACATCTGACGCCACGTTGCAATCGCTGCGTAAGTGTCGAAATGGAAATGAGGCCTAGCGGCCAAGAGCTCGCACCGCTGAGGCATTTGTTAGAGACGCAGAATGACCCGAGTCCTTGTATTAGATCAGGCTAACTTTACAGGATTGATATACTATAACCACCGCAGACCTACTAATGTAGTTAAGTTATAATATAACTATATAATAGAACAATAATCGTGGTCTGAGGGTTTTTCAGTTATTTTTAAATGCTCTTATCTTTCATTTGGTTTATTAAATGTTCTATTATTTAGAATGTTCAATCATACACAAAAAGATGTGTACAGAAAAGCCCCTTTATCGCATTTTACAAAACAAAGCTCAAAATGGTTTAGGCTCTAAAGGCCTTGCGCCAAATCGAGCCTGAACAAATAGATTGACTGACGTCCTTTGACGAAAACAAACACGTGATCGGCATTCTTTAACCAGGTTAAAGACTGAGTTGAGATTTGGCACAGAGAGGTGATCAACATCCAACTAGCTACCCAAAAGAGATTTTTGCATCATAGGCATGGAGGGAAAGGCTTAGAATTACCATACAAATACTCTTTACAATTTTATTATTAATCTCCTATTAAAGTTTCGAAATGCCCTGAATAAAAATAATGTAAAAATATATAACTGTAACCCTCTCATTTAGGCAACTTTTTACATTCTACAAATTTTTGGAAGTCAGCTGTCACTTTTGTGGCAGCACCTCATTTTTAAAATTGTGGTTGTAAAATAGAAAGCTGGATAAACCAAATTTGCCTTTCCAAAGTGAATATGCATCATAATAACTCATATGAGCCACTACTAGGACCTGGGTAACATTGCAGATACATTTGCTAAAATATGTTATTGCACGGATGCTTCATGTATAATTAATCTGCTTACTTATGAAATACTGCCATAAAGTTTGACAGTCACATAACTATCATGATCCTACCCAAATTGAACCATCAGCTTTGCCTTAATGCAAACTGATGTAAAACCACTTGGTATGCATAATATGTACATGTAATTTGGGGCTCCTGCAACAATGTTATTTTCTCAAGTGTTTTGCAGCCTAAGTTTATGGCTTTGGTTAAGGAGCCTGACATATTTTTGGTCATCCCAGCATCTACAAGAATTGATGAACAATCTGTGCAAAGTAAAATAAAATGCTTAAAGCGGAAAGGCCTATGCGCTGTTAGTCCACTGACTCAGTCTGTAATGTCTATGCAGGCATTTATAGTCAGTGCCATCAGCCTTCAACTGGTTTCCATGGAAACCTTGCATTTAATCTCGGTGGTCCCTTTTGTCGTTCCTATGCAGGTGGGCTTCATGCAGATATTCTGAGGGTAGAGTGAAATTAGAGCAGAAACACTAAATATAAACTGCAAGATGCATGAAAATGCAAACCGTATATATGAATTTTAAGTGTGCAGTTATGTAATGCTTAGGAATTCTTCACTCAAAAATTCCAATCGTTTATCATTTACCCACTCACTCATGTATTTTATTGTATGGACAAAACAGTCTCTCTGTGTTCTGCTGAAGAAAAAAGTCATTACGGTGTGGAATTGCATGAGGGTGCATAAATGATGACAGAATTTTCATTTTTGAGTGAAATATCCCTTTAAGGGTTTAATCCTTTTAAGGATCTGAATCAGATAGAATGGCTCAAGTAGAAGGCCAACCACAGCAACACCACAGAATACAAATGAACAAATTAGCTCTATGAAGCATGATATTATCTCATAGATCATGTTTATGGAATTCCTGAGGTATGCAATTATTCTTCTTCTAGTTGCACTTACGTGGTCTGCTTCTTAAACATCTCTTTTCATCTAACATAAAGTGTTTTTCCTCCTGCGGCTGCAACCGAGGCCTCACTATGTAATGTTAAATCAAATGACTAGCACAGGTTCACGCCTCATGAATATATCTACAGTAATTAATAATCAAAGAACTAAATCCCTGCCAAAGAGAAACACAGGTACAACAGTTGCAAATGTACATTTCTGAAGTAACTTATGATTGATGCATTCTTTTGTTGACATTAAACGTAAACTCAAGGTTCAATCCAAGGGAGCCCAGACTTTTTTTTTCCCCTCTCCAGAAACAGGTGGTGAAAGTGGTGTCAAAAGACAGTTTAAATGTTTAAATGTAAGCTAATTCTAAGTCTTTTAAAAACAACACCTGAGCAGCCTAATCCCTCAAAGGCCAAGGGGCAAAAACACCATCTCATCCATCACAAAGTTGAACTTCACAGATACCCCTGCACCCTACAGGCAGTGTGAATTACAGTGGCAAGAGCGTGCCCTCAGATGTTCTTCCTTTATGTTCGGAGGCTGTTCAGGTGGTCTGATTCAGATATGACTTACCTGTCACATATCACAGTATTTGCTGGTGACCTCACCCATCTCAGGTATGTTTTCTAGTCTAGTGTGTCTTCACATAGCTGCCATAAACCTTACATTTCAGTATTGTTTTGGGCCAATGAAGCAATTCTTCTCTACCAGCTATCTGAAACAAAACCAAAGCAAAGGAAAATGTTACAGGCTCAAGTCACAAGGCTTGCAAGAAAAAAAGAAATGATTCTGAATGTGGCAGTCAGTGGTTTCCATATGCACAAGCATGACAGTGCTGGCCACCACAGAGTCATGTCGACCAAACATGATTAAAACATTGTTTTACCCTAGAGAAAACAACAAAGTATAATGCTAAAACTCTGGGATGAAGAGAAGTACAATATGTCTAATTCAATAAAGATGATGATCACTGGTTATGATGATACTGGTGTAAAACTGCATTTAAACACTCACACACATTCCTCCCTTTGTGGGTTGGGGCCAGAAGCTGAGACGTGTGAACTGAGGTGAGTCCAGATCAAACAGGCTCGGCTGAGGAGTATGAGATATGGAGCTGCTCCCCTCTCCTTCAAAAGGTCAAAGGGCACTTCACCTCTCTTTCCCCCTCCACACCAGATGGATCTGTGGCCAGGTCAAATGAGGTTCAAGCAGTGCTCAAGCCGAGCATACAAGCAGGCAGGATGTCAGTGTTGAATATCAGCCAATACTTTCATAAAGTAAAATTAGCCTTTTATTCTTTCATTTAAGTCATGAACAGCTCTATTTGCTTATGTGCATAAATATATCACAACAAGGCAAAATGTGGATCTAATTATAATGTGCAAAATAACTTGCCGTATTACTTTAAAAAATATTTTGGACTCAAAAAACAAATTCCACTTCTTATCATTTTCTAGGAGAGGTATTTTGAGAAGGTGACAGAGTGCAGGTCTGCTGGCAGGGATCTGTTCTCTGTGAAACAGCAGAGGAGCACAGAGAGCGCGCACAGAGCCAGATGGAGATGGATAGCTATGTGTTTTCCTATGAAAGCTGTGCATCACCCTCATTCTTCACCTGTCTCCCTCCTCAGGATAAGTGGGCCCCACTCCAAACAGCAGGCCCATCTAAAAGGGCAGAAAGGTCCTTAGATCATCTCACTAAAATCCTCTAATGCACCAGCAGTGAATATAAACAAATGTACAGAGGGCAAATAAAAAAACAGAACATTCATCAGTTACTTACCAAAGTCTGGAAATGAAGATTGCCACTTTTGGATAAGGAAGTAGTGAAGTTTCTTGTTTTAGATTCAGATTAGATTAGATCATATGAACATGCTGTATCTTTCCCATCTGTTTTTTTCCGCTCTCATGCTAATAAAAACATTAAAAGTAAACATTATCACCGTGAAAGTGAATTCGACGAATAATGCAATAAAATGACTAATGTAAAGTGTATCATTCCTGTCAAATCGTGCACGTAAAACTGGATGAAGAAACGTGTGATTCCCCAGTGCACTGTTTGGGGTGAGCACTCTAGTCAAATGTTTCTGCTGGAGCAGACGTAATGAATAATACTGTATAATTTGAATAGTGGTTTCTGCGGGGTAGGCTGTTGCTGCTTCCGTATTTCATAGTCCACTTGTAACTTCCGTGTTTCGAAGGCTATCTTGCTGGGTCAAGCGGTTTATCACAATGAAGTCCATCCCGGAAGACTTAACGACACTCATTTCAGGTACAATCGCAATATTTGATAATAGAGCAGTTGATAAAGCGAACGTTTAGGTCTCGAGCGCAGTCAGAATAGAATAGGTTTTTTGTCTTCAGTTATAAACTCTACATTTATTTCTGTTCATACTTGGCTGAAAAGAGGAAGTTTAGTCTACCGGCAGACTTTGAGAATATTTCCCTGTAACTTAGAGCATAAAGTGGTCTTTGTTTACTTTTTTCTAAAGACGAGGCTGGGTGCGAATAGATGTTTTGTGTTTTAACGTGTTGTTTTAATTACTCAACAACAGGTATGAAAGTAGAGAGTTTATGTTGTTAAGATTCAACTGCAGATGAAATTATTTTTTTCTTGTGCAGTTTTTTTAAGTTTGAGTCCTAACATACCTGTGGGAGACTCCAGCTTAAGATGCTAGCGATGTTTGAACACGGTAAAGTTAGATAGTAGCCAGCTAACGTTACGCTAATTAGATGGAGTGAGGTTGTTATTAGCTGGCTGACCAGCTACAATGTTACAAAAAGCAGGTTGATAGTAGTTGTTTCTGGCCAAAGATCAGTTTAAGATGTATTTTCCAGCTGGGATGTAGACTTGCCAGTAAACTATTCACAGTGTCATTAGTTTGGAATAGTCGAAAGTTCTGTTCCTCAAACATGAAGTGCACCTGTTTGCATAAACCTAGAGTTGAGGAATTCAAGAAAGGTGAAAAATGGCAAAAAGAAACTACGCTTATATAAACAGTGTCTGTTTTCAGATCTGGAAACTTTTTTAACCGATGTCCTTAAAGGGGAGACTTTGAGCAAGAAAGCAAAAGAGAAAAAGGATGCCTTTATCAAGCGCATTAAAGATGTGAAGACGAGGTACCACAGAATGTATTCATGTAATAGCTATTACCTGATTTGTTTGTGACCCTATGCTGATATAGTATTCAACAAAAATCCAAATTATTTGTGTTCCAGCTACTCTCAAGATTTCAAGGACAAACGTAAGTTTTGATGTGTTTGTGTTTTGTGCGTGTGTCTGGGGGAGGGGCTAAAATTCAAGCATGGTGAAGTAAACTAGTACTTCCCCACAATGCTGTAGGCTAGTGTGTGCTTCAGTGTATCCTGCTGTTTCATAATTAGCATTCATTCTGAACATGAGAACTTTAACTCTTCATATGTAAACATCTTTGCATGACAAATATATAATACACAAACACTGTTTCTCTTCTAATGGGAACACACGATAAAGTGCTTTATAAATAACCTTTAAGTTCCCACATAACTGATCACAGATCAGTTTCGTGTTTCCTACTACAAATCTAAAGTTGAGATGTGGGTAGAGGGCTGAGGTTGGTATAGCACTTTACAGCAGCACTATTACCACACTGTGAACAGGAAGTTCTTTGCTCAAATTCAACATGATGGCACAAACATATGCATAGTTTTTGCTTTGCCTTCATCTTCAATATTAATTATATTTTGAGGGCATGTGATTCAAACAGGCAAGACTGTTACAGGAGATCTGTTTATCTTCCATATTAAAGGAATAGTTCAGCCTCAGGGCATCCAAACTGAGCCTGTTTATTCATCTGAACAGATTTGGAAAAATTTAGATTACCATCACTTGCTCAACAATGGACCCTCTGTAGTGAATGGGTGCCGTTAGAATGAGAGTCCAAACAGCTGATAAAAACATCACAATAATCCACAAGTAACTGACACCAGTCCATCAGTTAATGTCTTGTGAATCTTGTCTGAATCAGGAGAGAAATATGAACGGATCAATCACCTTTTATAAGTGAAAACAGTCCAAAACAGTTCTAAACAAATATGTTGGAGGATTTGGATGTGAGAGGACAACAGTGGATGGGCTCACTGGAGAAAGCAGTATTAAGTAGGATAAACGTATAAAAGTTGTTAAAATACAATATTAATCTCTCACACAAAAATATTTAATTTTATTTTAAATGACAAAAGCATTTCAATAAAGATATACATCATTAAATTCAAAAAGTCTGGCTGTGCTTAATTGGTACAATTTTGTACCCTTTAAGCACACCCCTGTTCCCATTAAGCTTGCATCATGATTTATTAAAAATTCTAGTTTATTTTAAAGAATAATTGAAAAATATATATATTTTTTGAAGGTACAAAGTCAATCACAAAAAAACAGAACACTAAAATCAAGGCATTCAGTTTAATCAGTTATATATTCATAGTGAAGTGTCATTTAAGCACATTGCAGCATCTAGACTAGTCCACGTTCAGCTAAGTAACACATTCAAAATTCAAATAAAACATTTAATTCATGGGGATGAACACAGAAACTAGCCTCATTATGAAGCTTCTTTTTAAATGGATGTCAACTTATCTATAGTCTCTTAAGGCTGGAATACACTACATGATTTTTGCCCTGATTTTCCACAGATTTACAGTCTGGAGAAGTTGATGCTAGTTGCCAAAGATCAGAGCCAGTCTGCAGATTTGAGTTGACAGAATCCATAGAAAATCAATTAACTTAACTTAAAGTGACAACCATCAGTTAATATTTAAAGTCTGTTTATGAAGTATTTACATAGACGTTCAGTGTGGAAGAGCTTAAAGAGAGCACACTGAGCTTAATGGGAGCAGCAACAATTTTTAATAAATTTCATGTAATATTTATTAAAATGACAGGATTTTGCTAAATAAATAGTCTAGGTCATGTATTAAGTTCATACATATTTTAATATGAACAACTATTATTAACAATATCTATGAAATTATACTTTTTCTTATTGATGTCACACTGAAGCTGTGTGATTTTCATAGTAGTGCACCCTTTAAGCTCAACTTACAATAAAATGAAATCTTTAAAAATTACAGCAGTATGAAACCACAGACCAGCAATAAACTGTAAATTTATACTATTATGGATGTAAAAGTACAAGCCAGTAAAACCTGTGAAGTAATATTTTAGCGTAGCACACAATCTTATACAGCTAGTCAGCTAACTGTGTTCTGTAGCATCTGCGCTATGTTGCTAAAACTATCTTTTGGATCTAATGTAATTATTTCCCACATCCAAGTTCCAGGTTATAATATGCAAAAGTCTGAACATTAATCTCTTAATTTTACAGTAAGTAGTGAAACTTACCCAAAGTAAAGGCTTAAACAACTAAAAAACGCACATTTAAGGGGCTCCTCTTTTGGTGAAAGTTTTCAGACAGCTTTCAAAATGGCCGCCAGACAGAGTGAACACATGGAGACTCATATCTCAGTGTGCAATGATCCGATTGACTTGAAATTACAGGAAGTATGTAGTAGCAAACATATCAATTGGTTAAGACATCAAGTATGATAATACATTATTTTTTCTTTTTATAATCTGAGCTCAAATGTGGAAGTGTGCTTAATGGGTACGTGAGCTTAATAGGTACGTTTACCCTATTAATTAAATAATAGACTGACGTTGTGTGAATTATTGCAATGTTTATATCACCTTGAACTCTCATTCTGATGGCACCCATTCACTGCAGTGGATACACTGAGCAAGTGCTGTAATGCTAAGTTTTTTCCAAATCCATTCAGTTGAAGAAGCAAACTCATCTACATTTTGAATGGCCTGAGGGTGAGTATATTTTAAGCATATTTTCATTTTTAGGTGAACTGTTCCATTAATATCCCAAATCTCTGCAAAGCGAGTGCCACTCAAAGCTGCCTGTGACTGGGAGATCAATGGTTTAAGCATACTTCATACTACCTCCCAGGCACCATGTCTGAATTCCTGTGCTGTCAGATATCATATCTGCAAGCAACATACATAATATCTGAATCAGACAGTCTTAATGTGTCTTGCTGGTGGAGGTTTAAAAATGTGGCCTTTTTGAGAATGCTGATGAAGACTCTGTTGTGTAGGAGATGAAGAGCTTCCAGAGCCTGATGAAGCGGACACCAATGATGGTGGATCACTGCACTCAGAACAGACTGACAGAGATGAGGAAAGCGCTTATGATGGTGAGTGGAAAACTGTGTGATTTATTTAAAAATGTCACAAGAGAATAGAAGCATGGAGCGTCTGCAATTCTTTTAGAAGAACTTGTGAGACAGGAATATCACATGACACAGTACTGTAACCTTGAATTCTCTCCTGGAAGTCAAAAGAAAAGTTTGTAGTTGTGAGTACTATGAAAGAATCACTGCAGTCTATTCTGTAACAGATTGCGTGTACAGAATGCACATAAATTAAGAAACAAAAAGCATTTCTCTCACTTATTTCTTTTTACTTATAAGTTATGTCATAACACAGTATCATTGTGGCAGTCCTTTGTCATGTCCTGTCTAGGATTTTTTAGTAGTGGTAGAAGAACACAAAAGCTGAATGAGGTGCTTGAAAGACTGATGTAACCCGGCAACAGGCTCAGGAACGGTTTGAAGGCACAGACGTCAAGGGTTTAGCTCTCTTTTGTCTCTGAGCAAATGGTTTATGGTCTGCAACCCAGACAATGCCGCCCACAGCCAATGTCAATTCAGGCTTCTGTTTTATTAGCGTCTGCTAAATGAGTGCTAGTGGTAGAATTTACATTTAAGGAAATCCAGCTCAGCTGACTCATTTTGAATTATGCATCATATCTGATTATTGCATTCAAAAACTTACATATTCAGGAGTGTATGATGCAGGCCGAGAGTGGTTTGTGTGTATGTATATGGTAGGAAGAGGTTTACTGCTGGAGTGCAGTCATGTGTTTTATAGGTCCTTTTGCCCTGTGCTTGCCAGAGTGAACAGCTGTTTAGCTCCAAGATGGGATTGAAGCCTGTTAGTGCACACTGCAGAGCCTAGGCGAATCAAAACGGCATTTGGAGACTGACCAAAAAGTTATTTGAGACTATTTATTTTGGACAAATGTACTAAAGCAAGTGAAGTTATGAGCTTGTGCAACCATAATGCCGCTATTTGGTTAAAGGCAGGGAGTTTGTCATTTAATGGGAGAATTTTTTTTTTTTATAAAAAAAGAAAGTCAAAACAGACAGACACATCTCAGGCTGTATTTGTTGAGAGTCAGAGGCTTCGCCTCTGTCACAGTGCTGAGTTTTTACCCTATTTATATATTCAGCGCATTAAAAGGAAGCTCATTTTATAGCGGAAGGTGAAACATGTTGCCACTGTTTATTTACAGCCTTTTGCAACCACATTCGCTACTTTTGAAGTTAGCATTGTAACATGGATAAAGAACATTCAAAAGTTCATAGTACACATTTTTAGTCATGGCGTATAGTTATGGGTTTGTGTAACATTACCATTCAAATGTTTGGGATCACTATGATTTCTTTAAGAAACTGACTCTTTTATTGAGCAAGGACAAATTGATCAGAAATGGCAGTAAAGACATTTATGATGTTACAAAAGATTTCGATTTCAAATAAATGCTGTTCTTCAAACTTTATATTCATCAAAGAACACTGGATCTCAATTTCCACACATTAAGAAACATTTTCAACTACTGTTAAGAACGGTTTCTTGATTACCAAATCAGCATATTAAATTTATTTCTTAAGATTTATGAATAAGACTTGGCTGCTGAAAATGGAGCTTTCTTGTCATCAAGGAAAAAAATACAAATTTTTAATTATATTAAAATAGAAAAAAAAGCTGTTGTAATAATGTTTCTAAATATTGCTGTTTTGACCGTTTACTTTTTCACTTTTTTTTTTTTTTTTTAAATCTTTGAACAGTAACATATACAATTATTTTATTTTATTTTATTATTTATTTTAAATTTTCACTAAGGAAGATGGAAAAATCAAAGTGATGCTCTACGCCAACGAGTTCTTATTTTCCAAAATGTCATCTTTTTTAATTGTTTTGCCAGTGTTTGCTCTAAAAGACAGCATGATTTATGATTTCTTTGCTAGTGCTTCTACCAGACATTTTTCTACCAGATTTAAGAGAAATCCGTTCCAACTCTGAGGGTGTTCAGTTTGCTTTTCACAGTCAGCGTGTGTCATGCTCCCTTGACAGCACTTTATACATAATTGCAAACATTCCACAATTGCCTGTGTCATTCATAACGCTGCTCTGCTCACTCACACTCATTCAGCAATGCAATGGTAATGTGTGTGCACAAGAGAAGGGAGGGCAGTGTAAACGAGAGGGGTGGTTTGCTTTAAAAACAGACCATGCATCTGTTTCACACACTGCTGTACCTGACAGATCGGTGCATGAAACTCTATCCAGGTTTGAATCTCTGCTAACTTTAGTCTCGCTTGACGTCGACCTTTGATTTCTAAGCCTAAAGGCATGGAAGTAGCTTTCTGGCTGCCTTTATCAAATGTTTTTAATTTGTTGTGAAGGCAGGTGCTCCTCTTTGTGGATTCTTAACCAGAACAGTTAGCACTGCTCATCATAAATAAGCTGAACTAAAATATAATAATTTTCTGTTTGTTGAAATCAGGAGTTCAACAGTCCCCTCCAGTGGCAGCTCAGGACCTTCAGTCCATTTTAAAGAGTGGCTACCTGGAGAAGCGCAGAAAGGGTAGGTTACTGCATTCACAAACAGGTTGCTCATGAGAAAAAAAAAAAAAATAACCTCCCTTCAACTTCTTATAGATCACAGCTTCTTTGGCAATGAATGGCAGAAGAGATGGTGTGCTTTAAGCAACAACTTATTCTACTACTATGGCAGTGAGAAAGGTGGGAAAGCTACTGTTTTTGTTGCCACCAATAAATGTAGTCCTGAATTCAATTTCTTTTTTCTGAGATTGGATCATTTAATAATCTTCACTAGATAAACAGCAGAAGGGAGAGTTTAATATTGTCGGATACACGGTCAAAATGAACAACACCCTGCGGAAAGATGCAAAGCGAGATTGCTGCTTTGAGATCTCTGCTCCAGACAAGCGTGTATATCAGGTCGGTCACCTCTCATAACATGTCTCAAACATGCAGTGTTTATTCATATCCTCAGATCATTATCACTCACAATACCTTTTTGCTGCAGTTCTGTGCTGCATCCGAGAAAGATGCAAAAGAGTGGGTGGAGCACATTGACTTTTTGATTAAAGGTAGGACTGTTCATCGGAAAAACACTGTCACTCTCTAAACTTGGCTTAGCAGGTGTTTTTATGAACAAATGCATCATGTTTTGCATGTGTTTTCACTATCAGACATGGGTGGAGTCATTCCTGAAGATGAAGAAGAGTATGATGACTGCTTAACTATGAACCAACCAACCAATCATTCTGCACCTATTGATGATGACATTTATGAAGAACTCCCAGGTTTGGACCTCAGTTTCTTATTTTTTTGGTGTATTTGTATTTTATTGTTATTTATTCACTTCTGATGTTGATAATCAGTTATAGTCATGTAAAATCCCCTGTGTAATGTTCCTATGTGTAATGTGGTAGAAAATGGCTACAGAAATTATGAATTTGGTGTATTGCTGTCCGCTCTGACTGGCACATCTATTCTCTCCCTCTCAGAGGAAGATACACCCCAACCTGTTAAACCAACAGTGACCCTGGCCAACAAACCCCCACCACCATCTACCCCTATGACAGGTAATTACCACTAGGTCACCAGGCCTGTCCATCCCCTACCTGCCCTGCTGTCCCATAACACCACACAGACTCCCAGATCTGCCTGGGTGGCTATCAGTTGTCTGTCAAACTTTTTTTTTTTTAATCTTAAAAGGGCAAAGATAGTGGAAAAGGAAAAAAAAAAGAGGGATGAGGTCTTGAAATGACAACAAAAGATAGAATGTGGAAGAGAAGCAATGGATATTGCAGGTACATATGGATTTGGGAGGTTAGCTGGTGAAGTCACACTGATGACAGGAGTAGGAAGTTAGTCTGGACCACAGGAAGGGCCTTCAGGATGAGACCTGGAATTTCTTTGCACCGTTTATTATTTGTAATGATACTTAATTTAACAGATTTGTGTTTATTGGTTAGACAAATGCTAAACAATACTCTTGCCACCATCTCAGTTATTATTTTAAAATGCTATATTGGTTTTTCTGTGCCTGTGTGGGGAAGCATGTATCCTGCCGGGTGCTGGGCACTGGGCAGGGGTTGGTAGGCTCTGGCAGGAAGCTGACTCCATTGGTGCACTGTGGCCCACCATGGCCCTCTGCTCCAGGCTCACAGTACAGGAAGTCCTGCTGACAGAAGCGATGGCTGAGGCAGGATCTTGTGACAGATGCTCAGAGGAGGAGGCCAGCTAGAGCACTAGTGAGAGCCATAATGGAGGGGAATAATACAAGCTTCACAGATCCTGGAAAGCAAGAGTGTCGTATGAATTTTCCTTATTAGTGTTTGTTGTCATTTTTTGATAAGGGCTATTTTGAATGATGTTTGAAAATCCTGGAAGTCAATGCAATAATGCTGATTCCAGACCAGTGCAGCAGGTGTAATACTAATGCCTGGTTCTTTTAGGATGCAGCCCTGAATAAAACCTTAAGGCAGCAGTGGGTAAGGTTATATTTAGAAAATAATTAGAATAATCTGCCAAATCAGCATAGCTGGGAATCTGCCAGCAATAATGTCTGTTGAAAGATATTTACCTTTAGGAGTATTATTATTTTTTTATTTATATGAAAGCAGTTTTACTAAACACCCACTCATGGTGCTGCCTTTGGGTAGACAATGTAGATTAGTAAATATATTGGAAATATGAATAAATAATGCTCTAAACCAAGAGCCAATAGCAAGAGCAGGTTAAATGTAAACCCAAGAGATTGTTTTACTTATGGTTTGAGATAGAAAATAAATGTTCTTTTGAAAGGGACTGAAATTTTGCTGAAGATTATAAAAAATCGAAAGCTTTATTAAAAAAGTCTTGTAATACAAGTTACAGGTTAACTTCCAACAGTGAGGAGTCTTTCATTAGAGAGTTCTTCAGCATGCATCTCAACTTGCAAGAGCCACAGTTCAGCAATTTATTCTCTCTGCTGCCCACTAGTGGATCTTTCTGAGCCAGAAAAACACTGGGGTCTTCAACCAAGAACCCAGGGGGGGCCGCTATGGTCCCTCACCAGGCCTTTGGAATCATCCTAACCTTCCCCCGTTACATCGCCCAGCAAGAACCCCTTGGTTAATAAAGAAACTTAGCGGGGCCATATAATAATTTGTGGATAGTTGCATGTTTGTGTATTTACATAATTTTTTATAATGCTTACATCGCAAAGCCACTAAAATAATGATTGAATATTAATGAATAGAATCATATACATGCATTATATTTAAATTTGACTTTAAAATTTTAATATGGATGAGAAAACATTTAGCTGAACCTTAGTTTTTGTTAAAATGAACTTAAAATTGTATTTGTGTTTATCACATATTATGTCTTTTTGCAAAACTTTTTTTGAGATCAAACAATAATCGGTGGAAATTAACACAGCAAAAATGCATAAAATTGATCCAAAGTGACAGTAAAGACATTATAATGTTACAAAAGATTTCGATTTCAAATAAATGTTGTTCTTTTGAACTTTCTTTACAATAAAGAATCAATCACAGCTTCCACTAAATTAAGTAGCACAACTGTTCAAAATTAATAATAATAAGAATGCTTTCTTGAGCACCATATCAGCATATTAGAATAATTTCTGAAGGATCATGTGACACTGAAGACTAATGATGCTGAAAATTCGGCTTTGCCATCACAAGAATAAAGTACATTTTAAAATATGTTACATTAGAAAACAGTTATTTTAAAACTGTACTAACATTATTATTGTCAGATTGTAATAATATTTCACAATATTATCTGTATTTTTGATCAATTAAATGCAGCCTTGGTGAGCATATGAGACTTTATTCAAAACAGATGAGATATTCAGAGACCAAACCAACAACCTAGCGATCCTCATTTTTACAGCCCTTCATAAATGTTTTGTGATGCATATGTTAAGAGTGTATTGAGTTCAGAACGACGCCTTTAAAAGCATGAAATGCTATCATAAATGCTCTGTTCGTTCTTTAATAATTAAATTCTGTTTTTAAATGATCTTCTATTTAAATGATCTTCCATTCTTTCCCCTGCAGCTGTGAACAAGAGCACAGACTACACCAACTACTTCCAGGGCTTGTGGGATTGTGCTGGAGAGCATCCCGATGAGCTGTCCTTCAAGCGAGGAGACACCATCTACATCCTCAGCAAGGTAAGACAGGAGCCACGGCCACATGATTGAGGACAGAAGTAATACAGCATGAGGTAATGTTTATTACCCTGCCATCTCAGACGTCAGCAGGAAAACATGAATTTGCAAAAACATTCTGTTAAATAAATACACCACGACGTCTGGATAACACATTTGAGTCAGAGGCAGAAAGGTTAGTTTTGGGCCTGTTTTTTGCGCGAACGGCGTTCCTGAGTGTGGAAGTGAAGTACACCCTCTCCCTGTGCACAGTGATGGGATTAGTCTTGTCACAACGGAAACCGTTTTAGTGCTCTTGGCCCTGAGCAGAGC
The DNA here is from genome assembly GCA_021397915.2 of Tor tambroides. Taxonomy (NCBI): domain Eukaryota; kingdom Metazoa; phylum Chordata; class Actinopteri; order Cypriniformes; family Cyprinidae; genus Tor; species Tor tambroides. Next base: position 49,882 of record JAFVLL020034308.1, read on the forward strand.
AGTCTGGCAGCCTGTGGCATTCTGTCACCTCTCTCCACGTCTGCCCAGTGCATGTGCGTGTCTCCCAGCTCATTTGTGTGTGAGTATTTCAGCATTGGAAGAAGGCTCAATGCCATGTTCAGTGAGGGCAGCCGTAAGCAGACCTTTAGCATATACACATCTCAGCCAGTCACTATTTATGGCTGTAATGGTAGTCTGTGTTCTCAGGAAACGCTGAATCCACCTCTCTATTCGTACCAGGTGCTGCGGAGAAGTGCGCTTGGTTAAAAACTTCCCGTACCTGTCAGCTCTGATGCATAGGCCGGCTGTGCAGATCTGGGAACTGCCCGTGGGGTTTGTACCTGGCTAACAGAATTAGCTCGATACCTCTCAGGGCTACTTAAAACAGGTCAGGCTGCTCCGTTCCCAGAAACAAACTTGGTATCTTGCGGTTTGTCTACTTAGCACCGTTGCCCTTCAGAGAAAGAACCGGAAAGCTCAATCGTTTGTGCTTTCTCCTTTAGAAGAGAGGTTTTGAGGTATCGACATTATGCTGGTGTTTATGAATAATGGTAGGGAAATTTGTGGGTCAAGGCTGTACTATATAAGTGTCCATGATCTAGTTTAAAGCTAGTGACGAATTCTTACATTCTTTGTATTCATGTTGGCTTCATATAGTTTTGAAAAACTTTAATGCCATTTTCAGGAAAAGTTTCAATGTGTAATGTGGCACAAACCTCAAGATTTTCCTTACAGGTTTAATACATGTTTGTGTACACAGATTATTATCCTCACTGTAAATTATCATAGATAGCTAGATAGATAGATAGATAGATAGACAGATAGATTTAAAAAAAATGTAAGATAAAATGTGATTATATAAATGTCAAGAATTATTCTTTGTTTTTTTAAGTTTTCTAGGAGTTGCGCCACATGAAATTTTACAACCTGAACTAACCTTGCCTTATCTTAAAAAGTTGAACTATGTGATTATTGACCTTGACACACAAGTCATGAAGATCTGCAGGGGTCCTCTCTGAGATATCTCTTACTGTTTTGTTGTTTTCTGCTTGTTGATTGTCTTCGGTTTTGTAGACAAAAGTTTTAAAAATGTTAAGCAGTGAAGCAATTTAATTTTTTTTACTTAATATTCTAAGAAAGGTTTAGGATTAAGCTAAAGTACTTAATTTGGATTGTTCAACCAAAACTGGAAATATTGTCATTTACTCATCTGTAGTTCCTAACCTGTATGACTTTCTTTCTTATGCAGAACACAGAAGAAGATATTTTAAACAATGTTTGTAACCAAACTGTTTTGGTGACCATTGACTTCCAATGTATGGGCAAAAAGCAAAGAGACATTTCTCAAAATGTAGCCTAATTATTTATGTTCCACAGAAGAAAGTAAATCATGCAGGTTTGGAACGGAAGGTTCTGGAGGTTTGAAAGAATTTTCATTTTTGGTTTAACTGTTCATTTAATAATTTTTTTTAAAGTCTTATTTTATTGTGTTTTATTGACAATTGTATTATCTTGAGATTTCTGACTTTATACCACTCAAAAATTATCTAAATTAATTTAATACAAAAATTAAAAGAAGTATCAATTATGTATGAATTATATATTTATTTTATTTAGATTTTTTTAAATAAATAAATAGCTAGTACAAAATAAAGTGTACCCTCTTTGACCCTGTGTATGGGAGTTTGATTCTAGTATTTCAGTCTTATGGGGGATCAGCCTGTTATTGGAACATGAGCTGATGTGCGTCAAAAGAATATTTATTGCTTTAAGAGTATGAGATAGCGATTTGAAATCTTGCTTGACTGATATTTTTTTAATAAATAAAATTCTATCTTTTTATAAGTATGATCAGTAATGGTACCATATTTGGTCGATAGAAGTGGGTGGCTGTATGGGATAGCAATCTATACCAAATATTACTGCCCTACATATGTCAACAACAGCTACAGACCAGAGCAAAAGGATTTAAAAGTTAATGTAATAAACTTTTTTTTTTAAAAAAGACTGGTAAATAGAGGATTCGAATTCAAATATTCTCTGTCTTTCTGCCACATCTATTTTTTTTTTTTTTTTTTTAGAGAGATTTTCAAGTGACCTGACAGCTTCATCTGAGCTTTTTAGGAGGGCTGAGATAAGACCCTCCTAAATAAGGCCTTGCAATACGGATGTGTGATGTCATCTAATGTGATCCATTAAGTAATGGTGAAAGTTTAGGTCTCCAGAAGTGATTACACAGGAAAGAAGCTGACACAAAGAACTGCTGAATACAGCTTTCCATAATTCTACCCAATTTATTTATATTCGTTTTACTAGAGACACAGAAATGTGCAGCAGCAAGATAATGTATCTTCAGGAGAAATAGAGATGACATCCCAATTTCACCAGTGGCTAAAAATCCATAATTTGTAATGGATATATAAAGCATGCCAATGGGGAAATTATCTCATTCTGTTAAAAGTCAGCAGGCTGTCAGAAAATGACAGAATATGGTCTGAATGGGATCCAGGGGTGACTGCGTTTTTCAGAGCAAGTCTGCCATCTAGTGGCTAGAATGAGTGCGGTGGCTATTTTTTTAATAACCAAAAGGAAATTAGCTTTTTGAAAGACATATTGTGTTGTTTGGATTGTTTTTTTTTTTTTAAAGACACCATTACTTCTTCTGGTTTTGTGTATATATATATATATATACTCTTTATTTATTTGTTTATTTTTATTGATTGTAACTTTTTAATTGATATCTTCTAAGGTAGTCTGATTCTGGTTGGTTGGTTGGAATGGAATTGAAATTGTAAAAAGCCTTGTCTCTTTACAAATAATAACATAAAAAAACAACCACATTAAATCACAAGGCACTTTTTTAAAACAAAAAACCCACACTGTTAAATCCCATTTTATAAAATATGCATGAAATGTATTGCACTGCATAAAAGAGATAAGCCTAAAGCCTTCATGATGCCAAACGATGCTGGGAAAGAACCGCTCGACACAGTCCAATGATGCTGTGTCGTATTTGTGCCGTTTTATGGGTACTACACGGCTTGGTTTACCATGAATATTGCAGGCGCTCTTTTGTAGCGTAGCCCCTTCCCCCTTCCTTCAGCCAGGCTTGCGGATGACCGTAAAGCCGGTGTGGGTTTAGTGTCCAGCTGTGGCTCACAGGCCATTCAGAGCAGTCTGGGGAACAAGCCAGTGGGGCTATTAGTGGCCTACCTCCTTCCCCTTGGCCATGCAGCAGCTGCAAGTCTAACACCTCACCCCCCCTCCATTTACCCCCCCTGTCCAGACCCTCAGCGGCTCTGAAAGGGTATTGACCATCAGACCAGGGGGAGGTGTCAGGGCCCTAAATCACACACACCACACTCTCTTCTTTTCAAAGCAGGCCAGTGTGTGCTGTAAATGATGCTTGGTCAAAATAGTGCGTCACATGGTCTGTCTGGGGTCCAGAAGCATTGTAAAACTCGAAGACCCACATAATTTCAGTGGCATAATATGCAAATTTGAATCGTGCAGGATTTAAATTATTCACCTTATATCAAGATATTTCAAAGGTCATTTTAGTCCACTAAACACTAATTTAGAAAGTCTATGTGACCTTACATGTCGGCTTCCTTAGATGGGCGCTGGATAGTCGTGTGTGGGCATGTAGGAGGAGTGTGAGGTCTGCATTGGTTTCCTGTCACCCTCACCTTCTAATCTGACCCTCTTGCACGCGCACATATTCGCACACACACGGCACCAGGCGCTGCCCTGTCAATGAGGTGTGTCTGTATCAAAGGACAGCTACAGGAAGTTTCCGCTTCACCCCTTCACATGTGCACTTCCTGTCTCGTTTCACACAGGCTGGACAACTGCCCAATATTTGGCGGCCTGAGGTGTGTGAATCTTGGACTTTAACACGTTTCGCTTTCATCTCTGTTTTAAAGACAGCAGAATCATTTGTTTCTGAAATTACAATATTGTTCAGATGTTTTAGTAAGATTTTAAAAATTAATACTTTTAACATATCACTTTCATATTACTTGCATAATTTGGCTGCTATATACTGCGGGGGTTTTTCAAATATTTTAATGCCACGTACCTTCAAATATGATGAATATCATTTTTGCAAATGACTCCATTCTTAAAATATAAAGGATGCTATATGTATTGAGACTAATTTATACTATGTGAAAAAAATAGTATGATATTATTAAAAAACATTATATTTAAATAAAGTATATACATATAAAATATTGTATAAAACAATATTAAAAACATATTTTTAATTTAAAAATGTTTAAAATTATTAAATAAAAATGTATTAATTATTAAGCATAATAAGGAAAAATATTAATTAATTAATTACAAATAATTATTAATAATTAAAATGTATTTATTTAGCACAGTGTTTCTCCAAAAAAAATATTATATTCATTTTATTTAGATAAATTATTATTTCAATATATATGATATAATATATTTAATATGCATAATATACATTTTATATATATATATATATATATATATATATATATATATATACATACATACAATATATGTATATACATACATACAATGCATATTATGTATGTATATTAAATATATTATAAATATATTTTAAATGTATATGTTAAAATAAAAACTATAATCTAAATGCGAAGAACACAAAATCAAGGTATGAACAGAAATTTAATTCATTAAATTGTTTTTCCTGAAGAACATATAGGTCTTGAAATTTCTGGAATCAATTAATTTAATATATCAATGCTCCCAGTTTCTGTTAAGTCTGAAAACAAGCAGCTTAAAAAACACCTGATCTACAGCCCTGACTTTATTAGAACATATAAATGGAATATATTCTAAATTATATTCCAAATCTAAGCTTTACAGATAACGAAAGATTTATTGAAATCTGTGGTCTTTCAGCAAAGTTTTTCTTTTTAGTCTTATGAGGAGGTCAGTGCACACTGAGGACAGTTGGCGGTGGAGAGACCCTCTCCATTACAGTGTGTGTGTCTGCGGCAGCTGTCAGCAGCTGCATAACCAGACCTGTGTTTTATAGACAGATACGTGCACGCAGGCTGTAAGAGGTTTGCTGGCCGGAGCTGAGCACTATACATTCTACAGCAGGAATCACTTAGGCTGCCGGGGTCAAGTAGGGGCCCACAAACTTCATATTTAACTTCAGATGGGGTATGATTCAAACCTCATTGCTCTTTCTGAACCATACAGAGAGAGATTTTTTTCTCCGACAGTGAGGTGAAGGATGAAGGTAGATGAGCAGTGAGTGTCTTGTCAGCTTTAGGGAGATCAAAGACTTGAATGTCAGAGAGAAAAAAGGCTATGAATGTCAGTCATAGTACACTGGATTGAGATGTTTCGGAGTTTCACTACCTGACCGTTTTTTTTAAATACAACAAATGAGGGAACTTTCAAAAACATGCAGAGCTGAGGTTGCAGATTGGCAACCTGGGCCCCCTCATGAGTGAGGGCCCCATTAAGGTCCTCTATATTGCCCTACAAAGGCAAAGCACAGGAACTACACCAAAGCTACAACTGTAATTGATTTGGTGTTTTTACTTTATTGTTTACATAGAGCCAAACCTGTCTGTCACATAGACAGATCATAGAGACCCCATTTCAGTCATAACTCAGTTTTGACGAAAAGTGTCACTGCCTTTGCAAAGTAGTATAGGATTTTTGATTTAATTTTTGATTTGAACACTTCGATGCCAAGGACTTCCAGATATGATGAATGCCTGGACCCCTTCCTGAAATATAAGGCAGCTATATTTTCAAGTGTATAAATTGGTATTAAATTAAATGTGATTTTAAAAACAACAAATTAATTGTTTCTGAGATTACAGTACGGTATGTATGTATTTATAATGTTTCAAAATATTTCTATTTTTAATAAATGCAGTTCTTTTGAATTTTATATTCATCAAAGAATCCTTACCAAAAAATATCTGTTTCCACAAAAATATTAAGCAGTACAACTTTTTTGACCATTGATAATAAAAAAATGTTTTATTGAGCACCAAATTTGCTTATTAGAATAATTGTTCATTTTAATTTTTATAATATTACTCAATATTGTTGTTTTAACTCTATTTAAGATTAAATAAATGCAGCCTGCATTGGAGAACATAAGAGACTTTTTTCAAAAACATAAAAAAAACTTACCAACCCATACTTTTGAATAGTAGTGTGTATAATTGTCTTTTATATTATTATTATTTTTTTTTAAATCAGTTAAATTGGTTATATCTTTTAGAATAGTTACTTTTTATTAAGTTGATATTTTATCAAAAATTAGCATACTAATACAAATTTGTACATTTAATATATTTGAATTCCATATTTATTTATTAACTGATTTACTTCCTTATAATTATTATTTAGCAAAGCTGTATTCAGATTTTTTTCTCTAACTGTGAACATCTAGCGCTGTCAGTAGAATAAAGATAATTGCATTAATCTCTTGATTTCTGACCATGTTTAGAAAGCAGGATACAATAGAAATATTACTGAATTTGTATATTATGCACACATTAACACTGACAGCCCTAAAATACATGTTCCGGTGAACCCTCCAGCACCCACTTACAGTTCAGTGGGGGTCCCCAGACCCCAGTGTATCTAGCTCCTCCAAAGGTCTGCTGGGAAATGGAGTTTTATTCAGCAGTTTCAGTGCATCCACAGTTCATTTCAGTCCAATCTCCTCTCCCTGCTTCCCTCCATTCTCCTTTTTGCAAGAAAGCACGATGTGGCGTGATAGATCTGCCTCAGTATAATCCCAAAGTTTAGAAGGCATCTGTGAGAAACGGAGAAGTATTGTGGATGTGGAGAAAACGCAGGGTTTAGTGGCTTTGAAGTGAATGGCACCGTGTGATCTGTTTGTAATTATGGAATAAAGAAAGAGAGATGGATGGACGGATCTTATCTGCTTCTTATCTTTATGGCTATCTTTTCCATGAGCTGGAGAAGAGCTGATCTGTCTCTGTACGGGAAGAAAAGGACTCTGTCCTCGGGCTCGCAGATCTGTTGTGCTTCATACGAAATATATCGCCCGTTCACATTCTCTTGTGTAATCTTTATAGGTCCTATGGGCCTTGTGTCCTTGAATTGGCCTTGGAAAGACAGACAGGAGGTTGGGAGGGAGACAGAATGGGGGGTAGGGGTGTATGGATAGAGACAGTATGAGAAGAAAATGAAATAAAACCTGAAGATGAGCGGGTAAATGAACTATATATTGACAGATTTCATTCCCCTGAGCGTTGACCTATGAGATTTGACCTCGCTGATTGTGTCACTGCACTGATTGGTCTCAACAGTGAGTGAGTTTAATGAACGTTGGTTATGTTTTTTTGTTTTTTTTAAACAGGAGTATGACATGTTTGGCTGGTGGGTGGGGGAGATGAAAGGGGCCATCGGAATCGTGCCTAAGGAGTATCTTCTCGAACTGTACGTGCTGTAAGGGGTCTGAGGTGAGTAAATGATCCTGGAATGACAGCTGATAAACCTAAGCTCTTCATACATATATATATATATATATATATATATATATATACACACACACACTGCCGCTCAAAAATTTGGGATCACTAAGATTATTAATGTTTTTTAAGGGAGTCTCTTCTGCTCATCAAGGCTGTATTTATTCATTCAAAAATACAGAAAAAACAGTAATATTGTGAAATCTTATTGCAATTTCTAATATTCTAATACTTTAAAATAGAATTTATTTCTGTGATGCAGTGCTGAATTTTCATCATCATTACTCCAGTCTTCAGTGTCACATGATCCTTCTGAAATCATTTTAATAGGCTGATTTATTATGAGTGTTTAAACTGTTGTGCTGCTTAATATTGTTTTTTGGAACCTGTGATACTTTTTTCTTTGATTCTTTGATAAATACAAAGTTAAAAAGAACAGAATTGATTTAAAAAAGAAATGTTGTGTTACAATATACAATGCTATTCAAAAGTTTGGGGTCAGTAATTTTTTTCTCTTTTTTTAAAGAAATTAATACGTTTATTCAGGAGGGATATGTTAAATGAATAAATATCATAGTAAAGACTTATATTTGAACAAATGCTGTTCTTTTTAACTTTGTATTCATCAAAGAATCAAAGAAAAAGTATCACAGGTTCCAAAAAACAATATTAAGCAGCACAACAGTTTCAACACTCATAGTAAATCAGCCTATTCGAATGATTTCAGAAGGATCATGTGACACTGAAGACTGGAGTAATGATGCTGAAAATTCAGCGCTGCATCACAGAAATAAATTCTATTTTAAAGTATATTAAAATAGGAAACCAATATTAGAAATTGCAATAAGATTTCAAAATATTACTGTTATTTCTGTTTTTTTGAACAAATAAATACAGCCTTGATGAGCAGAAGAGGCTCCCTTAAAAACATTCAAAATCTTATTGATCCCAAACTTTTGAGCGGCAGTGTATATTATATATATATATATATATATACATACATACATACATACATACATACACACACACACACACACACACACACACACACACACACACACACACACACACATATATTTGTTACACAATATTTTTGAAAGTTGTAAATAAAACTTCTAAATGATTTTTGGAGTACATTTTACAAAAAAACAAAAAATCGTTCTACATCAAAATTCCGTGTTTAATTCACTGTGTTATGTGTTTCTTTTTTTAATATTTGTAAAATTTACTAGCAGTTTCTAAGTGAAAATTATTTCCAAGTAAATCCTGCTCCATTTTTGTTTGAATTGTACATTTTTGTTCATTTCTAGCGACCTCTGATGGCCTGCTGTTGTAGCTTCGTGTTTCAGAAGCCGCTGTCTCTTTCTGTGTTTCTATTATTCTGTGTGATATGTGAAGCAAACTGCCAGTTCAAAAGCACAAATGAATGTAAAATACATGAAGGATGTGAAGCTTATTTTTTGCTAATTATTTAATTATCACGTGCTGGCTGTAGTGAATGTAACCCTCTTTTTTGTCTTTCAAGGGCATTCGAGGTAAAAACTGTATGAAATAAAGCTTGCACGTTCACAAAACTTTCTGGAGTATTTTTTAGCAGTTTGTATTGTAGCCACCAGGTGGAAGCAGCGTATAACGTTCTTTGTAGTGAGGTTGCGTCAAATAATTTCAGAGCAGATGTGGAATGTCTTTGTTTGAGACTTCGTTTGATTCCTCCACAGGGACAGACAACACAAGACAGGTCTCTACATAGACCGTAAGTGCTGTTTGTACGTACAATCACGATGTTGCAGTATGTAACGAACTGATGGGAAACAAAATCTCTGACCTTTTTATGCAGAACATAACAAACAAATCAAATAGCAGTTATTCAGATGTGGAATTAATTATCTGCTGTAGGAGAACTGTTTGGCATATCGGAACGCATCTTCATGGACCGCTGCGTTGACATCCACAAATATCTGGGCACTGAAGTGAGAAACTTAATTAAAACACATGTCAGGCCGTTACCTTCTCTACCAAGAAGAATGTATCCAAACGAAGTGATACTATTTGCATATTAACTTGCTCAGTCAAGCTTCACACAATAAATACTAAAGACATTTTAATTTGATCATTATACAACACTCTATTATATACTAGTTGATAAACAATTAGACTTGGGCCTGATTTTAAAGTTGAGCAGCATGGAACAATTTTAATCAAATGTTGGTACCCTGTTTAGCTAATACCTAAAATTTGCGGTTTTTTAAAACGTCTTCAGCCAGATCTGAGAATACTAGAATCTCACGAAGAACTTTTTATCATATTTAATGTCAAAATCTGAAGAGATAATATGGTCACAATTTATTTTAAGGTCCAGTTTTCAATATTAACTAACAATTAACTACTTTTGCGTCAATAAACTCCTAATTACTGCTTATTAACAGTTAATCATGTAGTTTTTAATTTTAGGTATTTGGTAGGATGCAGGATATAGAATATGATGATGCAGTATATCTGCTTTATAAGTACTTATAAACAGCCAATATGCTAGTAATGTGCATGCATAAGCAACTAGTTAATAGTGAATTGGTCCCTTTACTAAGTGTTACAGAGAATATCAGTTATATTTTATATTACATATCCTCTTCATCAGAGACTCACTCTTTTTATTGCCATTATTATACATGCATATATATATTATTATTATTATTATTATTATTATTATTATTAAATGTAAATTTAAATGACATCACTCTAACATTTTTAAAGTTGAATAAGCATAAAATAAATTCTGATTGCTTTATAAATGTACTTGACAGTTTTCATACCAATTGAAAATAATATTTTATTTTGTTACAGTAAGCTATACTGACTGAATTGTGTGGCTTAAATAGGATTACTTGTAACATGCCAGAATGAAAAAATAGGGTACTGAAATCATATTTTCATAATTTGCACATTATATTACATTTTTTATCTTAGCATTAAAAACAATGCTGTTTATTCTGTATTATAGCAGAATAAATTCAGCTAAATAAATAAATATGCCAGAATGAAAAAAGGTACTAAAATTATATTTTTATCATTCATATATTATATTATATTACATCATATTCTTAGCATTAAAAACAGTGTTGTATTATTCTGTATTATAGCAGAATAAATTCATAAACTGATATAGCCTACTGTTTCTTTACTCTTTAGCTGTGTTTCCTGATAATTTACTGGAATGGTGAAATCTGGAACACTGTGACTTTCCTGATTGAACTCGTCCAGTCTGTTAAAGAATCAGCACTAATGAAGGAGCTCAGGGTGGAGAGGATGTTTCCACTGAGCCTTGTGTGTGTTAAATTCACATCACATGTCAGTAGCTCACTCCTCTCTGTCAGGAAAGGAGGGAGAGGAGAGGAGAGGACAGGATGTTAGTTGTGAGAGGGGTGGAGGTAAGACACCTGTCGAGGGAGGTGGGGATTCATTAGTATTCATTATACATTTCCTACCAGTTTCTGAGCAGAGCGGAAAGAGGAGGGGCACCATCCGTCTCCTCCACAGAGATACACACAGACGGCTGAAACAGAGAGCTGTGTGATGTCATAGAAGAGGCCGAACGAAGCGTCCAACTGCTTGAAAATCAGCACATCATTTTGGTGCAGACCCTGAATTTCCTCCTCTGTGAATTGCTTAATAACCACTTCCTTACTTTAAGGGATAGTTCAACCAAAAATGAAAATTCTGTCATCGTTTACTCAGCCTTGTGTCATTCCAAACTTCTATAACTTTATTTATTTTTTCGGCAAACAATGAATGTCAATGGAGACGAAACAGTTTTGTAATTTACTAAAGCTAATAAAGCTAATTAAATATACTTTAAATATATATATATATATATATATATATATATATGTATATATATATATATATATATATGTATGTATGTAGCTGCAGATGCAACTCATGACATGAGGGTGAGTAAATGAGTCAACTTTCCTTTAAAGATGTCCTGTCAGCATACAGGTAAAACTGAACAACTCACTTAAGTGTAACAAAATAGCTACAAACTTAAAGTAGAATGTTAACATGTAGGTTATGTTCTAGAATACTGAAGGAACACTCGTTTCCATTCAGGTCCTGTTTTGAGCGGCTGGGAGGTTTGCGGCAGCAGATGGGCTGTCCCGCTGTGTGCCTGATTGAAACACAGAAGCTGGAGCCGACTCATAACAACATCACCAGCTCCTGTCAGCTCCAGCCAGGGAACAAATCAGCCTTCCCGCAGCTCTGCTGCAGGGAACATGACTCTGCTCAGAGGAAAAAGCGAGGCCTGGCCAAGGGCACAAAGGGTCCTTACGTTTTAGGACTGCCTGGCTGTCAGTGTTTACAAGCGCTGTGCTTGTGTACCAACAGATGATAGTCATGAAAATCAAAACTAGAGGTGCAGATGGCAGGTCTGTATGTGGAAAGCATCTGCAGACTGCACTGTGAATATTGAAGAATTGATTATATAAGCTGGTTCAAATAGACTGGTCGCTTTTGATCACATGTTTGAAGTTAAAAGCTCAGGTTAATGAGGTCACACTTGGATCACAGTTTTCTATAGTAAAACTGATTACATGTAATATGGATTATGTAATCAGATTCCAAAAATTGACAAAAACCTGCCCTACTTAGTTACTGTTGCTATATCCGACAAGCCAAGCCACTCACACAACACATCATGTTCCCATGCAGTAAAAATACATTGTGGAGCAAAGGGAAAACTGACAACACACCGACAGACAAGACAGAGCATGTTACTTCTGGTATGAAACAAGGTCTCAGCTGTTGAATTTTGAATTTTTTAAAAAGAAATTCAAACAATAAGTACCGTTTTGTGGCTCTTTAATGTGTCGTGACAGATCGCTGTAGCGCCTTAGTTCAAGCGGCACATGAACCGATCGTCTTTTCAAATTTACTTAAAGCACAAAATAAACATGAATGAACATCAGAAGGTATTTTATTTCAACCACAGAAAGATGTCATTGCACACAATTTTTCAAGTTTAAATCCACCAAAGATAATCTACTCTCCTGTCTGATTTGTTTGTCAGACAAGATGACGGTTTCGGCGTTATGATTGGTCAAATCGCCTGTCAATCAAGCTTTTTGCGAAGGGGTCAACTGGATTACATTTAATATTACATATTACATTTTAAAAGGCTCATAATCAGATCACAGTTACTTTTTCTGGGTTACAAGAATACATTTTGTTCATAAAAGGCCAGTAAATTATTCACAATTTATTGATTCTCCCTATTTCTTCTTTTTTTCTTTGTTTTCTTGCCAATATTCCTACTGTATCATACCATTTCGCTTTGACTATATTCATAATATAGAATGGCCAAGTAATTTTGCAAACCATACATCTAATTTTGGGGTTGAAGCAATGGTAGGTTTACAAAAACGTTTGGTAAAAAGCAATCTAAAAATAATCCAAAATGTAATCTGGATTACATAATCAGATTCCAAAAACTCGTAAGTACTCGTAATTGGATTATTGATCTGCTCATAATCAGATTACAGTTATTTTTATGGATTACATGATTACATATTGGTATAAAATGGCAGTAAAGTATTCATAATTTATTGATTCGCCCTATATGTTTCCTTCCAAAAAACCTTACTCTGTCATACCGTTTAGCTTTGACTATATTATTCACAATATAGAATGGAATGTAAATGTCATGTAAATAAATTTGAGAATTCATGCTTCTGAATTTGGGGGAAAAAAATGAATGGTAGGTTTAAAACAAGTTAGGTAAAAAAAGTAATCCAAAAAGTAGTCAAAATACATTACCTAAACTGAGTAACAGATTACGTTACTAACTACAATTGTAATCAGTAATGGACTACAAATTGTAAATAATCTACTCAACTTTGGTAAAGGTTTATAATGTGATTGTAGAAACAGCGAACAAGAAACCTTCTCAAAACATTCTGGCAAGGTTCAAAGTTATTGTAGTAAGTCTAATACAATATTCGTTCAAAGTTATCTGGTCTAATAACGTTCTCAAAATGTTAGCACAAAAACATTTATACATTGTTCATCAAACGTTTTTTTTCTGAAACGTTTTAATTGGATGTTTATCTAATGGTTTTGACATTACTATACTACTCGTTTCTAAATGCTCAGAGAACGTTCAAACGTTTCCCATAATGTTTGCAAAATGAATCGTTCTGTTAATGTTTTCCCTAATGCTGACATAAACAAGAAAAACCTTCAGAGGAAATTCAGAAAGAATGTTTTCATAACCTAATAGAAACATTATCAAAACGTTCTTAGAAGGTATTTTGGCTACCTGGCTAGGCTCTGGTTTTTACCACAGTGATGGGTAGCATTTGTGGTTGAACAAAGCAGGGTGGAGTGTCTTTGTCTCTTGTGCTGATGATATAGTGAGCTGGAGGCTCAGAGCAGAATGATATGGAGCCAACCCTCTGTCCTCTGGGTGACATTCAAAGGCTCCATAAATCCTGCTCTTTATGGGGCCAGTTTGCCATAAATCCCACAACCTAATTGGAGATGTAATGAATTACCATAATTAGTCATAGGCGGTTTTACATTAAATGGGAGGTGTGTGTGCTGCGGGGAGCAGTCCATCATGGGGGACGGAAATCTGTGTTCGTGGACAGCAGAGATTTGCTTGGAGGTTTCCCCAGCTGTCTAATCAGAGATAAGACGTGTTGTTTCCTGCTGTCTGATTTTAAGTTTCAAACCCAAAAGGGTGATTAGGACATAATCTTGTGTTTTTTTTTCTCTTAGAGAGATTCCTTGATCATAATTCGGAAGATTAGAATGCAAACATCCTGCAGACAGGGGGCAATCTTGCCATCTTCTCAGCTTTCACCCAAAATTTGTCTGTGATGAAAGAGCTACCGTGCTGGCTGTTGTCGAGGGCCGTTTTGCTAAATATTACCATTTGATTTTATAGGCTAATAAATGATTTGGTTAATGGATCTGCACTCCTTCCCCTGCTCTGCTCGGGACAGCTGCATATCTTTTATTACAGTTTCTTGGAAAAATATAGGTTTCATAAGTAAATGCCACAGAACAATTAATCTGGAGCGCATTAAATTCTAGTAATGATGCTAAAACGCTAATAATTAAAACGGGCAACTGGAAAAGAAGTTTGATGAGTCAAGCTGAAAGTAATGCAGAGAGTGCAAAGTGGAGAGCAGGTGCCCTTCTGGTTTAACTGCTCAATTTGGTAATGATGCCGTTTATATGAGCTAACACTGTAAAAGAAAATGACCGTTCACAGACTGATTATGTCGTTATTTGTGTGGAACACATCTGCAGAACATGGTTTTTGTGTGTATGAAAGTTGATATGGAGGCATATTTTCAATCACCCTCGTGAAAAAGTTGTACACTTTAGCACATGCGGAAATAATACTCTTTCAAAGAATATACTTAAGTACGAACTGAATGTAAGGCTTAAATGATAATTGCAATTAAATAAAAAAATTTAAATTTATATTTACTAAATACATTTTTTGACCCACACAAATAGGGCTTAAGTACATATATGTAATCTCATAATTACTTTTATTGTCTTTGAAATATGATTAGTGTACTGAGAAGTATTTATGGTCAAATAAAACTTAAATATACTTTAAAGTCATTTCTATTGAAACTTCTGTGTCATATTTTTAGATATATTTGACCTTAGACATTTGTAATGCGGAAGTTGCAGTTTAGTATATTTAAAATATATTGACTTTAAATAGAATATTGAATAACGCACTACAAAAATATAATCAAGGACTCAACCTTTTTTGTATGTTAGTCAGCACATCAAAATAAGTGCACAACAAAAGCACAGCAAAAAATATTAAAATATTAGGATTTAAAATGGTCTTTAAAAGTAAAACGTAATTTGACATTATTAAATTGCACTTTTGTGTACTTAAACATAGCTTTGTAAGTGTACTGTCTTCCAGTACATTTTTATTAATATTATCTACAAGTACAGTTTATATATATATATATATATATATATATACACACACATATATACACACTTCTTGTTTTGGATCCCTTTGGCTTTCATTGTATGGATATTTTTTTTCTTTCAGAATTTCTTATTTTCCATTCTCCAGAATAATTAAAGTCATATAGGTTTGCAATAACATGAGGGTGAATAAATTATGACAATTTTTATTTTTGAGTGAACTATCTTTTTAAATAGCAATATAGTATATTAAAATATATATATATATATTGTGTCTTTTTAGGTGTACTTATGATTTATTACCGTATAACTGAAGAACATTGTGGTGTTTTAATACGTCTTTGCTCATTTATCCAGAACTATTCACACCTTTATTACTTTCCCCTCTTTTTTTTCTCTCTATTTCACTTTCCCTCGTTCACACACACTTACAGAAAGGCACACCTCACTAACTCTCTTGGAAATAACAGGGGCTTATTTATGTGGTATCCCCAGGCGTTCCTCAGGGAAATATACTACTTTTCCAACTGGCCTCCTGTCAGCATCCCATTAAGGCCCTGTCTTCATTTTATGCCTCTAAATCTGATGCAGACACCACTGAAATGTAAGCAAATATTAATTGGGGTCAGTCGCAGCAGATGCAACTCATGCAGGCGTCTAATGTAAAGTACCTTTGTGGACCCGTGGCTGTGTGCTGACGCCTCACATTTTCCACGTATGTGAGGCTATGGCTGCGATGATTCATAATGGCCGCAGCGCTCAGCCTTCATATTTTACCAGGCAAGTGTTTTATCAATTAAAGGAAATGCTGTGATGGTACCCTAGTGCCACAGAGAATTTAGGTTTATACCTGTGTAACTGACCCGATTGTTAAGTCACAAAAGGGCATTTGTTTTACTTACCTATAACAGACTGTACTGCCTAGACGTGACGCAATAAAACAACACACGATAAAAGCAGATAATCTTTTACATGCAAATCTGTAAAATCTTCCATGTAAACTGTAGTCCATTACTGATTACAAAATGTGTGATGAAAATTGTTGTTAGTAACGTAATCTATTAGATTACACATTTTATGTAATCTAATCTGACTACTTTTAGATTACTTTTGATGATTAACTGTTCCATACGAGTATGTACATACACTGGTAATATTTTACCAGTATTTTCAATGCTATCTCACGACCAGTTCGTATGTATTTTACGAGGTGGCTAATTCGCACGAATTCGTATGACCTCACTCGTACGATTTTGTACGATTTGTCTAAACCAGTGACGGATAAGTATAGGTGCAGGGTTAGGTGTAGGTTATTCGTACAAAATCATACGAATTGTGCAATTCGTAAAATATGTACGATTTAGAAAAAAATCGTATGAATTTGTAAGAATGAGGTCATACGAATTCATACGAATTAGCCACCTCGTAAAATATTTATGAATTGCCGTGAGATCGGGCTGGTATTTTACCACTGGTAATATTTTACCAGTGATCAATTTTTTTGGAGGGCTCTTAAAAGACTTCTCTCTGTCTGCTGGTCACATACTTCCAAAGGGGCATGTGCCAGCTGAGCAACTGCCATTGAAATGAATGGGAATGCTGACGGATAGCTCTTTCTATGCATTTTAGACCTCCTTAGTTAGGGCATGAGGTAAACTGCTTTAGTTTTGAAACTGCTGCTGGTAAATGTTTGGTTATCATGTGGACAGTGCCATTATTTAGCACCCAAATCATTTATAACTCCATCGTTCCTTCAGCATTTGCAGTGACTTTGGAGGAATGAGTCAAACTTGACTTCCTCCATCTGCAGTATCAGGGTGATCTGAGAAACACGTTTTATGAGGTGTTGTCTGCAATCAGCTGCTTTGTGTTAAATCAGAGACAGGACAGCAGAGGAAAGGGATGGGTAATTCATTAAAAGCACTGTGCCCTGCAGACCCCAGGCCATTATTAATTGTTGTTCATGGTGCTTGTTAATTTGGCTGTGGTGGTAGCAGAATACAGCCAGGTCTCATTTATCAGAGGAGCAGAAAGATTCCTCCAAAGACTTTCCAAAAGCTTCTAGCAAAGATTTACGTCTGAAATGTGACTAGTACTGCAGCTCTCAAACAAGTACCATGGCTTGACATGTTTCTTTTACATAAAAGCACAGTGCCCCTATGGATCAGTTTAAACAAAACTCTTTCCCCTGGTTTCACAGACAAGACTTAAGCCTAGTCCTAGACTGAAATGTAAGTCTTAGCTGTTTCAGTTGAAATAAAATTGCACTGACTGATATTAAAATATATCAGTGCCTTTGTTTTGTCTCAAGATGCACACCAGTAATGTTTTTTCTAAGCATGCTTATAAAAATTACTTAAAAGTCCTAATTGAACTATGACCTAATCCTGGCTTAGTCTAAGCCCTGTCTGTGAAACTGGGCCTTGAACTCTAAACAGGGGAGTAAATATGTTTAACAAATAAAAAGTTTGGCTTAACTAAGTCGTTGTTATTGTTGTTATTATTATTATTATTACACTGCAGCAATAATTTCCTTAATCCTTTTTTTCCTTAAAATAAATCATTGTTTTAGTTTTTGTCTTTTTCTTAAAATAAAATTAATTCAGATGATACTGAAAATTACACAAAATATTAACAATATTCTTGTTTTAAGCATAAATATAACATTTAGTGAGCTTCATGCTTACAAAGTTGGCAAAAAAAAAATAGAAACCTAATTTAAGATACATTATCTTTGTAAGTAAATTTCAGTGTTATTTTAGTATTATTTATGTACTACTAAAGCATTTATTACTATTTTGAATTAGCTTTTATTTTTATATTTTCAGTTTTCGTTTTAGTTTAGCTAATGTTTTAAATGTGCTTTTCTGTTTTTTTAAGATTAAATTTTTTTTCCCGGTTTATTTTACGTATTTCTTTATAGTTTTTAAGTTATTATAGCTTTATTTATTTATAGCTTTGTTTTATTTTTTATTTAGTATTTTTATTATATATTTATTTATACTTTAACCTATTGTACTTGCAAACATATTTCAATTAGTTACCAGGAGTTTTTTTTGTTGTTGTTGTTTTTTAGTTTTCATTTAATATTATTATTTTCTGTTTATTTTAACTTTATTTCAGTTACTGAAAATGTTACTTTTATTTTTTAGTAAATATATAGTTTTTGGAATGTTTTTTAAACCAGAAAACAAGACAAAAATACTGATTAAGAAAAAGATTTTAGTTGTATTTGCCTTGGTTTTTCCCCTTAAATCATCTCTTTGTAATTATCTTGTAACTGGATCTAAAATAACACTAACATAATCTACACTGTGCGATTGGAGATATGTTTGAATAAAATCGGCACAAGTTTCTCAGCAGGGTGGGTGTCATCATCTCTGTGCCTGGTGGCATGTTTAAGACCCCCCAGTATTTGAAGGGCTAATAGAGAGAGAAAGCAAATAGCATTGAGAGAGAATGCCTGTGCGTGTGTGCATGTGTAAGAATGAAGCCTTGCTTGGCCATCGGAGGTGATATATGTGCCAAATTTTCTCCCAGAATAAATCAGGGCCATCAGCATGACAAGCGTTTTTCCACCTGCTATAAACATCTCTCCCACGTGCTCGTCTGTCCCATCGTTGCAGAATATTTACTGGGCTGCTCCCCTGTTTACTGCAATGGCACACCTGACTCTGATTGCCAGAAAAGTGTCCAGCTTGGCATGCTAACGCTTGTTAGCGCATGACTGATGGTCCTGTGAGTTCATAGCGTGAGCTAGCCAATGAGAAGACAAATCAGCCATCTGATACTATAGTCATCCGAGACCAGAGGCAGCTGCCAAACTCTGTCTGAAACGCTCGATGTTACAGCATCCAGACACAGACACACACATTTAGTGATCAAGCTCAGTGTTGTGATTCACAATCCAGCTGGGATTTGGGTCCAGGAAGTGGGCATTTAGGATAAGTTAGGAACGTGGGTCTTGATCAGATTGGAAATGCTGAGCTTAAAGTGTCATTGAGGAATGACTGGACGTTCATGGCTGGGCCGTGTTCCTCTGAGGACCTGCCAAAGTGTCCCTGAGGTGATTTAGCACCTCAAGCCCAAGAGGGTGCTCACATCTGTCAGGGGTTGCTGGAGATGTGCTGGCATGAGGCTTATGCCAAGGAGAGGCCATGGACATGTTGCGTTCTTTGATATAATACTGTGAATGCCTTTCAGATGTCTGACTGAGTCAGGAGAAGTCAAGCAAATCATTTCCTTGTAGTGCTGTTCAAACATATGACGATGAAAAGGAGGCAGTGTTTTAAAGGTGCACTCCATCATTTTACATCATTGAAACGTTTAACGCATAAAAAAGTAATAGTGCTTTTTGAAATATATATTTAATGAATGTACATACACATCACACAAAGACTTCAGGCATATCAGTAGCCTAATAAAAGTGGTTTTATTTTATATGGAAATGGTCGCCTCATGTTGGCTGCTATGTTTAAATCACATGGACATGTACTTGTTTTATGTCAGTGATCTTCCTGTTACTGGATTCTTTTTCAGTCTCAGAATACATTAGTCATGGCTGAGTCTGAATAGCACATTTCTACATTGGCATCAGTTACGAAATGTTTTCTTATAGTTGATGCTGCATCCACACCATTAGGTGTCAGTATACATTCAAGACAACTGCCATATCAGCCAATGTAGCGTTAACAAAAACAAAGACATATCAGTTAATGGTCGATATTAAGCGATTTTAGTTTATCAGTGTCAGTCAACATTAGATGTATTGGTCGATTGATTTTTATTTGTGCATGCTTATTTTTAGGGCTGTTACTATATCAATATCATTGGAGAAACAATATCATTGGAATCACTTTCAGAATGATTTTTTTTCCAGCTGATGAACATAAAAACACCCAACCAGAATCCATGCTATAACGAGCTCGAGAATTTAAAGCGGCAGATAGAATAAACAGACAATATTATTTGCTGGTGTGAACGCTAATATCATTATCTTTATAATTATCTTTATAGTTATCGTTCTTAGTGTGAACAGGGCAAGGTTTACTGAGCAAGCTAATCTTTTTTTTTTAATATTGACTAAACAACATTAATTCAAATGTCCACTTTAATATTTGGCCACTTCTTTATGATAGAAATGCTACACCCGCTGAACAAGAACATGTGGACATCAAAACATGCAAACTCAGAGCGAGGGTTTAAACTTTTATTTTGAAGTCGTGATGAACAGTTAGGTTTAAAAATGATTTACCTTATCTGATAGAATGGTGCACATTGTTCTCAGATTAATGTTATAAGCAACTCATAGCATGTGCAAAGATAGAGTTTGAGACGGTCCGTGAATGTAAATCATAACTGTTTGTGTGGAGCAGCATTTACAGTGAATGGAGCCACTCTAAGATGCACATCACTTACACGCATTTAGGCCTAAATAAAGCGCATATTAAACCCGTAGTGCACATATTTAATTGAATCGCAGCCTTTGTGAATTGCACTATGTCTAATAATGCATTTACGGATTCTCGTCCATGGAATGCGTCACTTCCGGTAGCTATTTTGGCAGGTAATCGACTGAGCAAAATGCAATCGAGGATTTTTTTATAATAGACATACTCAAATTTATTCGAGGAACTGTGACAGCCCTACTTAGTTTTGCATTTAGATTACCTTTGCTGTCATCTAAGGTTCACTTAAGATGAATCTTTTGAAAACACCATGAAATGTAATCTTTAGTTGGTAAAATAGGCAAAATTTAGGCAAAATATGATAGGCTTTTGTATTTAATTAATCAATTATCAGCTTGGTACCGGCAAGAATTTTTAAATCGAGACATTTATAATTGTACTTTATACAGTTTTCACATGCCTTCATTTTGTCTACATGGGTTGCGTCACTTTATTTATGCAGCTTCAATAACACTACTCTTAAATATGTGCATACTGTATATTTATAATAAACCTAACAAATAAAAATTAGAATGAAATAAAGATTGACTGACCCTGCTTCTCCAATATATTTCTCCAAAATCGTATTCTTGACCACTCTTGATTGCTACTGACACCAGCATGAATCTCACTGTAGTCACATTCAACACCACGGGTCCAAAGTGTGGATATAATTTCTCCCCCACATGTACGATGTCACATCACGTCGTACTGAAGGAATTCCTTCTGAAACAATTACCTGAGTGTTAAGCCCTGGTTGTGTGGGTATTATACGAGTAGCAGGTGTGGTAATTTGAGTCATTTGTGGTAGCGTAATGATGAATGGTGTCAGGAGTAAACAATCAGACCGAGGGAAGTGGATCTACTGCAGAGTAAGGAGAATTTAGTTTCATCATAAAAGAATTCTCCCTTCCTCTATTTCACTCCGACACTTTTATGCTTTTTTTATTTTCTAGCTTATTGCGGCCGTGGGCCACGTGCTGATTTATATGGTCTGGCAGGGATACAAGGGACCCTCAAGAGACCAGGCCCTCCCTCCCAAAGCTCCACGTTCACACACACACACACACACATATAGAGCTCACCCACTGGGCACTTCCCTTTTCTTCCTCTAACAAGATATTAGTTTGGTGCAGTTCTGGCACTGTTATCCATCACGTCGAGGGGGCTGTGTGAAACAGTGCACCTTTAAGCACTGCACACACTTATTTAAAATGTGTCTGCGGAAATCGGTTATGCCCATTCATTCAGGAACAGGTTACAATGATGCCATTTTTAGGTGGTTTCCTCTAAGGGGCTCTTTGTCTCAATAAGTGCGATACAATGGGCCACAGATGAATAGCTACAGGTTAGAAGTGAGTTAAATATTTTGTAATGAATGTGATTTAAGCTGTATGCGTGAAGCAAAATCCATATCTGTTTATTATGATTCAAAGCAGGTGAAGGAGTGCTGATGAAACAATGTATACAACATATAGTTCTGGTTCTCAAATCAGACAGAGTGATCTGACTGAAGCGCTGCTGTAACAGTCCAACAAAACTGGGACTTTTCCTTTGTTTGCTGCTTGTCCGTGATTCAAGTCTGTGTATTTGTGGTGGACTCTTTTAGGTGACTTTGCAGGTTACAAAGATACATCAGTAGTTGGTGACAAGAATGTGAAATGATTCATTTAACTGTTTTGTTCAAAGCACTCCATATATACTCATATACTTATATACATATACTCCATATACTTTGAATGTCTTTATTATGAATGAAATCTGGATCTGCAACATTTGTCATTGTCATGTGACCCACCAGCACTAGACTATGTTGCTTTACTGCCATTCACAGCTCCTCTCCCGTGGCCTCATGGGATGGACCTTAGTCAGAACAGATACTGAATTTTATGCAGATGAAAATGAGACTGCGAGGTAGTGTTGTAGTCAAGACTGCCTATACAGAGACCAAGACCAGAGTGTGTTAAGATCAAGACAAGACCAATACTCTGAGGAGTTGAAAGCAAGACAAAACAAAGGCAGGGTGAGACTGAGTCAAGACCAAGACCAAATTCATTTGCCTGAAAAATGTCTTAAATGCAATCAATAAATGAAATTTAAATAATAAGACACTTTATAGAGCTGTTACCAATCAAATGAAATCACTAGCAACAAAATTCATCTTTGCACTGCAGAGGTGACACACAAGTTGCATCTGAATTGTTACAATTACAAGTGCATAAATATATATAAATATTTTAATTGTTTAAAGCAGCTGATACATTCAGTAGCAAAATACTACTGTGTGCTGCCCAGAAACACAAAACAGTTCTGCTATGGATTTGTTTGGAATGGTTTTCGTTGTTTAAAATTGTGTCTAAAATGTAATTTACTTAGTATTAACTTCTTGTTTGTTGAACGTGTTGAATCATGCTCATATTCGTGAAAACAGCTCTCTTGCTCTTGTAACATTACTTATGTTATAATATAAAAACATTATCTCATACAAGTACTTTTTTGCCATCTTTTTTGAGAATTTGTATTAATTTTGGAGATTTTTTAAAAAAAATTTTTACACAATTCCCTATTATATTCTGAGCCAGTGCAACAGTATCATAAGAAATCAAATTAGAAATAAGTTATCAATTGCATTTGAAGCAGGAAGTTTAACATCCAATCACATTAATAATGTTAACAAATAAATTAGACAATGCACTGGTAATTTAGTGATATCCCCGCAGTTGCTAAACAACAGTACAGTCTATTGAACACACTGTACTTCTATCCTCCACAGGCTTTATAAATACTGTAAATTCAGACATACGTACTACTCTTTCACATACTGTTTGTCACCTACTTTGTAGTATGTGACTTCGAATGAAGCCGAATAAATCATTGGATTATTCACTCAACTGATGCATTTAACAATGCAGATTTATTCAGGAATTAATTTACAAAATACCACATACTGTGTGTTCCTCAGGGATACAATACTTTGTCTTTGTTTGAAACAATTTTATGGCAAAGTAATATTGTGTCTAAAATGGAAGTTTCTCAATATTAACATCTTGTTTATTGAACTGGTCTTTACCAGCAGTATCACAATTGTGCTGTTTACACAAATATAACCATGGCTGTAAATACCTGTGACACTGGACCAATACCAAATTCCAAAAACAGCAGACCTGCTTGTGTGATACTGGTTAAATATGATTGTGAAGATACACTCTAATTTCCCTTTCTTCAGTACCTTTCATGCAAATACATTTAAGGTACATGCAATAATATGTAGTTGCTCTCAGGAGGATGTTATATATTCAAGGTTATATCAACCCATTATAATATGAAAGAATTTGAAAAAAAAAAAAAAAAGATTGCAATATA